>NJRQ01000443.1:101236-122511 GCA_003063805.1 Aphaenogaster ashmeadi
TTGCAACTACTTAAATTTCAGTTGCCAAATTATAGTTGCCAGAACTATTTCGTTTTCTCCCAGTGTATATACAATATTTTTAATAAATGAATACTTAAAGGGCAACTGAGAGTAAACGGCGCGGTAATTAGTGCGTAATAGACTTTTTTTTCGCGTAGATTATATTTACTTCCTTATTACATTCATAGGAGAATCGCACGTTTTGGGTTTCATTTCAAGCCATCTTCAGCGATATCACAGTTATTCCGCGATTTCACGCAATTTCTCGGTATACAGGATGAAACATCTTCTAACTTCCCATGATTAAGAAGTACATCATCCACTAATTGTTAGACTGAGTGAAAACTAAAAAGCTTTCTTTTTCTAGTGAATGCACATCTAAAATTTTTCGATAGGATATATCGTGTGAAATCTTTCCAGGGTTGGTCGGAAAAACCCAGTGGGTGGAAAAAACCATGGTAAATTCCGGTTTTTGCTGTCCCGGACTTTATCCAATGAAATAAACTGCCCAAAACTATAAAAATGACTAATATGTAATACTAAAATATATTTATATAACTTTATGCAAAAAGATATTTTTGCTTTAATTAATTAAATCATACTAATCACTATGGTTTAAAGAAAAACGAAACCAATATAATAATAAAGCCTTTTTAATTCAAATTAATATGTGAAATATATTTTTAAAACAAAAACTTTGAAATAAACTATAAATGTTACTAAATTTTATATTAATTTGTGTAGTTTAATGAGAAAAACATTATAGTAACAAAATTAAAAATTTTTACCAATATAGATCTGGTTTGCGTTATCATTTAAGGCTAATCTACAATGTGCTCTTTGCTTCCTGTTTCTTGCTCTTTGCCTTTCCACGCATTGTTTTACCGACAATCGTGTTTCTTGTCACGTGTTTCTTGTCTCTTCCGAAGTTCGTCAACTTTTATCTTAGATGACAGAACGAACAAACATCGCATTACGCGACATAACCAAAAATTGGCAAAATGCAAAAAGCAAGAAACAGGAAGCAAAGAGCACATTATAGATTAGCCTTTAACATCTTGTAACAAAAAACTAATTTATTTCCTATATTGATTCCTAATTTATTACAGATGTTATTTTGGATAAAAATTGTGGGGAAAACACTCTCAATTGACGCTGAACTCGCCGGACAGTTATGTAAATCCACGACAAAATTAGGGCTATAAGCCTCGAGCCGTCTGTGAATTAAAATATCGATAAAAAGATTTTCTATTTATTTTATTGTTCTTGATAGAAAAAACCAGTTTTTGTCGGTTTATTCCCGGAAATACCGGTTTTTACCACTGGCATGGACTTTATAAAAAAAATGTGGAATTTTGCCAACTCTGAATCTTTCCTTCGCGAGATAAAAGAGTGCCTCTTTTCTTTCTAGAATTTTTGAAGGTCTTTCCCCGACATTTCCTAAATCGCGCGTTCCGCGAGGGAAATGCATAGGATGTTCCCCATCTCACGCGCGATTTGTGGAAGCAGCATCCCAGAAGCCTCGCACGTACACACGAGTTACGTAGAAAACCATTTTTCGAAATTATCTCCATCGGTCTGTTCGTTCGGCTGGCGAGACTATCGATCCGCCGCCGAGGCGACGCGCCGCGTGCTCCTCAGGGTCTTGAACGGGAGAGTCGGCCAAGAAATTCGTTACCCTTTTTGTTACCTACCTTCCCGCCAGACGCTCTAAATACACCGTGTGCCGCTAACGACGCCAGCTCGTTACTCCTTTCGTGTATATCGCTTTCGATCACCTTGGCCTAAGGGGCCCATTCTCGCGTTAAAATTGCTCCACCTCCACCTCCACCTCCTTTCTACAGTTTATTCGCGTCCCGTAGGTACCCTCTCTCGCCTTCGCCGATCGCGAGATAGGATACGGAACCCTTAACACGATTCGCCAAAAGTTGTTTAGGAAGAGTTGGAGGAACGGAAATAGCTATAGGCATGGAAAAGGCGAACGAGAAAGTGCAATGAGTAATTATTTTGATTTATTTATTAAAGTTTCGTTACTCTGCACGTAACGACAGCCTTGACCAAAAGTATAAGGCACCTGTATTTTTTTTTATTTATCTGAAATTCTTTTACCTGTATTGTTTCCTATTGGCATTATACATAAGTTTAAAGGATTCTTGAAACAAAGAATAATTTAAAGCAAGTGCCACACTGAGAAAAAAAAGCTGTTGCTTCAATTAAAGTGTTATCACGGGGTGCCAATAACATAAAGTAGTTCATTCAATTGTATTATTATTAGACCCAATTGTCTGCATTTTTAAACCAATAATTCAATCATTGTTTTAATAATCCAAATATTGGGTCTATTAATAATACAATTGAATGAACTACTTATGTTTTTGGCACCCCGTGATAACACTTTAATTGAAGCAACAGCTTTTTTTCGCAGTGCACAAGTCAATTTTTTAGCTCTCAGAAGAAAATATAGGTGTTTTATACTTTTGGCCAAGGCTGTATAATTCCACGTGAGACTTATGTTATCTCTGTCTCCGCGTTTGATTTTTTGAAATTTAGGTAGTCTGTTTCATAACAATTGATAATGCAGATAACAATAGTTTTAACAATAGTTGATATTTCAATCTAATGCCGATGATTTATGTTAATTCGATCTTAGATATTTCCTAGCTATCAATATGCGTCCCGATAAAATCTTATTATTAGACGACGATAGTTAGCTCCTGGAAGCAATTGCCTCGCGATCGCGACGCGGTCGCTCGGTGCTTATCGCCGCAAATGTGCATGATTCGCCGATATCACTGTACCGGAACAGACCGAATATTACCGCCACGGCGATGGTATATCGCCGGATATCCCGCAGGAGAATCTCGGCGCGGATAAATTCACCCTGGCCGAAGCGCCAGAGGATCCGCGGCGGGATCGAGCAAGCAGGACTTCGTAGGCGTAGACGATCACCGTGATCCACGATTGTGTGAACCAGGATCATCCTTTACTTCCGATAGGATCGCGCCTCCCCCCATTCTCTCTCCCCATCTTCCTCACGGGCGGCTCCGGGCTATCTACGCGTCGTCACTTTGTAACGCATATTTTTCTCGCGCCTGCACCATGTAATAATGTTCCCCACGTACGTTTATCAGAAGATAATTTAATAAGATATTGCGGAAAAAGTTGCCAAAATTTTAACCCCGAGATAAAAGTTTCTTGAGGTAAAAGGTTTAGAAGAAGAATCTTAGAACATTTTCAAATAACGTTTTCGACAAATTTTGAAATTCTAAATTTTCTAAATTTCAGTGAAAAGATGATCTTTAATCGGATGATTATCAATACATACAAAAATGATGTTATATTAACAGCATTAAGTCATTGGAAATAATTTTGTTAATTCAATAACAATATTAATGTAAATAAATACGTATGCTCTTATTAATAAGATATTGTGGAAAAAGTTGCCTAAATTCTAATACATGCGAGATAAAAATTTCTTGAGATAAAAAGTTTAGAAGAAGAATCTTAGAGCATTTTCAGGCAACGTTTTCGACAAATTTTGATTATGAATTTCAGTAAAAACAAGATGATCTTTAATCGGATGATTATTAATACATACAAAAATGATGTTATGTTAACAGCATTAAGTCATTGAAAATAATTTTATTTATTCAATAACAATATTAATAAAACAAGTACATATGCTTTTGTTATATTAAAACTGTTATTGAATTTAGAGATAATCAGATTATTTCCAATTAGACTTAATATTGTTAATACAACATCATTTTCTTCTGTGTAAAATTAGTATGGCAAAAAGTTAATGCTCTTTGATTTGTCATCTTTCTTAAAACATCTCATAAAATAAACGTTTTAATAGCAGAGTTCTTCATGTACACGCGCATTTTCTACATTAAGTGGAACTACGCGATGTTCGGAGTGACAATAGCACCATTAGATCGATTTCCGGCGACGGGTATAGTTGCCCTCGCACGTGGTTTATCGATTCCACGAGCAAGTTCATGTGTCGCGGTATGTGATTACGTCCGCATATCTAGATAACATACCGCGAACAAAATGACACAACCCGGAAACGAATGATCCCGGCGTTCGAGTGATGCCCGGCGATGTATACGTAGGACTAGGGGAACGAAGGATTCTGCCGTCAAGATCGACAAATCCTGCGCCGCCCCGTCGACACGGAACAAATGCGCGCGAGTTGTCGAGCGAGTAACTACGTCGATCTATTTATATCGATCGTGCGCCGCGAACTGGTACGAGAATAGATCGAATGGAGATCGATGGCCAGGTTTTCCGTGGCGCGCGCGGCGGGCGGACGACCTCGTCGGAACCGGACGAACGTGATTTTTGATCGCGGATACGTAACTTAGGCTTAAGAGAAGCAAGAAAATTACGCAAATCGCGAAGCGAATAGGAGACCGGAGAGCAGGCGAATTAACCCTTTCACCACTGAACCTATGAGCGCCCATGAGGGGGGGCAAGGAGGGGCATATGCTCCCCTTTGGATTTTAATTTTTTCAATTTAGAATGATTTTATGATTGGCAAGCAGATATTTTTTTTTGAAATTTATACAGGGTGATTTAGTAAAAGCGTGCAAAAATTAAACAGGAAATAGGGGATGCTCTACTGATCATTTTGAGATAAGGAACTTGGGGTCTGCGAGGTCAGCTTGAGGAGATATGGGCTTAGACATGTCTATCGCTATCGCTGTTTTCCATATTATTATATGAAAAAAGCACGCCAGGGATATTTGAAAGGGTGCGGCAGAATCTCGTACGCCGATGTCGTGCTTGCATTGAGGTTGGTGACCGTCATTTTGAGCAACTGTTGTGAGATATAAATTGGTACGTTGTTAACTCAGGTTTGTAAATGATATAAAAATAATTTAAAAATGTAAATAAATGTAAATAATACGTGTAAATAAATGTAAATAATAAATGTAAATAAATGTAAATAAAAAATTTAAATAATATGGAAAACAGCGATAGCGATAGACATGTTAAGCCCATATCTCCTTAAGCTGGCTTCGTAGACCCCAAGTTCCTTATCTCAAAATGTTCAGTAGAGCATCCCCTATTTCCTGTTAAATTTTTGCACGCTTTTACTAAATCACCCTATACAATTAAAAATAAAAATCTGCATTAATATTTCTTTAAAAAATATTATTTGAAAATACGTTTGTTTGGCACCCCTAGTATTTTTACACCCAGCCCCCCCCTTGAAAAAGTTGTAAGGGCGCTCATGACTGAACCTATTATGTCTCATTTCAAATGAATAATTGAATGAAAGTTATATCAGTATTTGGGACAAGCCTGACCCAGTGCACTTTTTATCATTCTTGGGACATACGTCCCAACAGGGGCGAAAGGGTTAAAGGGGATCCTGCCTCAGCAGAGTCTAGGAAAGATGCGCGATTTTCGGATGGAACGCGCCGGAGCCAATTACGCGGTTGGAGATCGAGCGATCGCAGGAGTCTCGATCGAAGCTGCGGAATCTGCCTCGCGGGGAAACCGGATGCGGACACGCGAGAGGAGTCGCATCCGCGAAGATACGCGGGCTTCCTCGAAAAGGGCGAGACGCGGCCTCCCCGGCTGATATCTCGCTCTTTAGCCGACGTCGTTCGGGTAACTCGGTGGTATCCGAAGCGTTGTCGCTTATTTCGCGTAATTGCCGGTGTTCCTGGCGGGCAGACTCCTCCGAGGATACGCGATTCGCGCGCGCATCGCATCGGATCGTACGAAGCTCGATCACGCCAGCGGCGGATCGTCCTCATTCCTGAAACATTTTTGCCCCTCATTCAATTTAGCGACGAGTATTTACCCTTCCCACTAAAAACGCCCATAGCGACTTGCTTAAAGAGGAAAGAAACAGAGCGAGCTTATTAAACGTTTATTAAGTATACATTTCTCGCGCGCGTCGCTTGACGACAATCTTGCTGCGAGATCGCGAAGTAATTTTAGAGCTATCAGTTTAGTTAACATGCATAGTGCTCTGCGTGCTAAAAACTTCCCGTTCCTTGAAAAATAATACAATTTTTATATGTAGAGAACCAGATGTGTGGATCAGGCACTAGTTTCGAATTATTTATTATATTTTTTGTTGAATGTGTGGCGCATATATCGCAAGATTTTTTAATATTTGTTTTAGCTTTGTCAATTATCAATTGTTCCTTTTTTATTAGTAATAACGCTGCACTTTTACTGTTATCGTCGAATAATAAAACGTGAGATGTCACACTGAGAAAAATAAATATCTTGGCACAAAAAAATTATTTATTAAATGGATCCTAATTATTTATTGTATTCAAGTCTTAAAATTTCTTGATTGAAATATTTATAATATTTATAATATTTATAATTTTTAATTAAATATTTATTTTCTTTTTGTAGAAAATATTTACTGTTAGATCATTTTTATATTTAAGATAATCAGATTTTTTAATATTAGAAAACAATTTAGTTAAGTTTAATAATATTATTAGGTTATTTATAAAATATTTTTTTTATGTAAAAAATGTAAAAGTACAAAATAATATGCTTAATGTAACATGTGTATTTACTTAAAACTAAATGTTTTTACTTAAATAGAACAAACAAATACTTGTATCAAAAGATGTGGTTTTAAAAAAAAGTATTTTTTAATTTGAAAAAATTTTTCTCTCAGTGCAGTTAAGATATGTTTTGTTAAAAATTTACTCAAAGTAATCTCTTATAAGGATTGCCCTAAGGCTTTTATAGGATGTAGTAAATGGCATTAGATTTCATGGAAAAAATCAACAGTGTGCTCAGTTGAGATTAAATATGTCCGCGGGTGTATATTTAATAACCATGTTATGAGGATCTATGGATCATTTACGTTATTTCATTTATATAATTAATATGAAATAGAATAAAATCTCTCATCCATAAAGTATTGTTTATAATTAATTATAATTATTAAATATTTTATCGTTTGGTATCTTTGTGGATGAAAATATAAATTTCTATTCCAAAAATAATCCAGAACTAGTGCCTATAGTTATTAAAGTATATTTATTAAAAACTAGAAAATGTCCCAATAATTTTCTAGAAAAAGAAAAACAATTTTGAGCATGTTTTAAGCGTTGTTAATCCAAGAAACAACCAGACATCTCTTTCACACGTTCTCTTTCCCTCATCATTTAATAATTTAGTTCAAAAAATCGTTATACGACGAACAAATTTTTCCTTCAGAGCGAACGATTAGCGATACATTAAAAGAACACGCTGCGCCATTTTTCACTCGCGCTCGTAGCTGCGCGCCTATAGTCGCGTTCTTTAGGGAAAAAGGAACGGAAAGGAGGAAAAGGTTCGTTTCTCGGTTCGTTTTGTGTATAACGTCGCTTCTTTCAGTCTCGACGGGATCTAACCGTGCGGCAGTAGCCGGTAACTGCAGCAGCCTTTTACCCGGGGCTCCTCGAGTGCAATCTCGTATTCATGAATTCCTTGTACGTAGCCTCCCCTACGTTCCTCCTTCACCTACGTCTCCACCTCCGCGTCTCCACCCTGCCCCCCTGTCCCCCGCGCTGCCGCCGCCTGGTCCCCCGTCTTTTGTGTGCCGTGTGTGCACGGAGAATATCTCACACGCGTACAGAAGCGGCGACCGAAAGAAATCGCTCGACGTCAATCGAGATACGCGGCGCGATCATCGAAAATGCAAAGTGCGCCGCTTTTATACCCACTGCCTCGTCCGACGAATCGTTATTCGTATTGCTTATAGACGGGGCAATCGCTGAATGGGATACATCGGCCTGCTAAATTGTAATCCTGCGTATCCATTTACGTAGTGGACGGGATCTTCCTAAATACTCGATATTGATTCGCAGTTGATTTTTAATTATTTTTCGATGCAAAACAATTTTTTATACAATTATTTCTTGATACGAAACAATAAAAAATTAATTATAAAGGACTCTCAAAATTTAACAATAATAAAACTGGGCAACTGAGAGTGACAGCGCGGTAATTAGTGCGCAATGATTACAATAATTGAGTAAAAAATATATTTACTTCATTAATACATCAATATGCAATACGATACGAACGTTTCGGTCTCCTTTCGAGTATTAATGAAGTAAATATATTTTTTACTCCATTATTGTAATCATTGCGCACTAATTACCGCGCATTAATTTAACAATTGAATCTAAAATTTTTTCTGGAAGATAAAATTCATTTGAACTTGCATAAGGTTTTGTTTTCTAGCAGAGTATCGGATAATTAATTAGTCCAAAAGTTCTTTGTGGTTAATCGTTTATAAATTCGACAATGATTGATGCATCGATACCCAGATAGCAAAGAGAATCCAAAGAGAAATCTTTTTGAATTCCCGAATTATGAAATGAATTCTTTTTCCATCCTATGTTTGTTCTAAAAACACTCTTAAGAGTTCAAAAAGAATTTATTTTTATGTCACCATTTCTGAGCCCTTTTTCAGAGATACAAAAGGAATTCTTTTTATACTCTATAAGAATACTATTGGAAAGGAATTTTTTTGAGTTCATTTCGAACAGATTACACTAATTCATAAAGAATTTAAAAAAGTGAATTCTTTTTGAATTTATAACGATCACCTGTGCTATGTGGGTATTTTAGTGAAACAAAAATTGATTTCTCGTTAAAAAAAGTCCACCGTTCGTGTTACGATTGGTTTGTAAGACATCTTGTCAATCTTGCCTGGCAACTGCGTAACCTACATACTTATTGAACAGCGATGATTCCGCAGGGATGGCTTGATCCGCATAGTCATTTAGGCTTAGCGATGGATCCGAGCTTAACATACATACATTTATAAATGATGCGCATTCATATACACGTTTTTGTGAAGATAGTGCAGTGAATAGTTGAAGAAAAGTAGAAGCAAAAAATAATCTAATCTAAAAAGAAGAATAAATTGAAGACTGGATGTATATACAGGGTAACACTTCATAAAGGGTTACCTCAAAGATAAAGTGTATTCGCGTCCATTTCTTTCTGTAGAAGACTTAAAAGAACGAATTAGATTTCATTGCTCTAACATAAACAGAGATCAACTTCATTGTGTTATGAAAAACATAAAAAAACGATTTATGAAGTGTTTACAATGTGAAGGCAATACGTTCGAACATCTTCTTAAATAAAGCATACGAAACCAAAAATGTGATATATCTCACAAATTGTTGATTTTTTTTACATTGTACCCTAATACTTTTTTACGCAGGCTGTTCCGAGGAACCGATATACATTTAAAAAAATATGTAATTCCATTTAAACAAAAAATGCATTTGCATTTCTTAGGTGCATCGTTGGATTTATGAAAAAAGTAAACTCCTAGGAAAGTAGACCTTCCTATACCATTCAACTTTTTCCTCTACAACTTTTTTATATCACTAACCAAACTCGAGATATAACCCGACCCAATTGGGTGGACCACCCTGTATACACTACCGCTCAAAAATATTTGCCCACTCTAATTTCTACATGAATTTTTTAAATGTTTAATTTCTATTCTAATTCTGTTACATACTTTTTATATATGCAGAATGAAAAATTTTATGCTTTTAAACATTATTATTACATTCACACAATGTCCACTCTTAAAATTTCTATCATTTGATTAAGGAAGACAAAGTGGGCAAATACTTTTGAGCGATAGTGTATATTTTTGGATCCAGACCAAGTAAACAAACGCAAACAAACACGAACGAACAATGCCTCCAGCACGACGACACCATTCGCATTCGTTAAAGCAAAATGTTCGTTCGCGTTTGTTCGCACTCGCTTGCTTTATCTGGATTCGGTTTTAAAAAGCTTGATTAAGTTGGGAACGTTACAGAAACTTAAAAAAATGGACCATTAATTATATGATTAATGAGCAATGAAAGTCTTGAAAATTTTAATGAAGCTAATCGGTATAAACAGTGTCTTATGCCATTTCGTGAATTATTAGGTTATTCATTATAGCGACATCGATTAATTTATGATATTAATTACATTTTATGGATACATTATTCCGTAATTCATTTGCTTTTCATGTTACCTCTCGCATAATGTGACGACGCATCGCACGACATTATTCCAATATTCCTGCGAGGTGAAATATCGATTTTAATCTATTTTTATATTGTGTGAGATTAAATTGACTGCACAAACAACAAACGCGTGCAGAGTAGCAAGCATTATTCATGAAAGAATAATTGTCGTGGTATTGAAATAAATTCTTTAACTTGTTGAATTAGATATGTATGTATATGTGTTGCAGTCTTTCGTCAATATTTTTCTTCTAAATATCTTTCTATTTACAAATTAAATTACCAATTAATTTGTATTTTGTATTTCATTGTTATAAGATCAAATTTAAAAACGCCAAGAAAATATCAATTTTCGGTCATCTCATATTTATATAAACTCACGTTTATAAATCTCAGATATTTCAAAATTCAGAAGTCTTTTTTATCGACGAGCGCAAATATGTAATTATAGCGGAAGAAAAGGAATTAAAAGACATGTACAATGCAAGTGAAAATGTCAGCTGCGATATTTAAAGCCGTTGCCGTTATTGCTGAAATGGCTTTCAGATCGTCGTGACATTTCTTCCTTCGGAACTCAATTATTTCGAGACCTTGATTCGCGTACACATGTCGATCGTGCGCTCCGCTGCAAGATTGATCCACTGCGTCGTCCGAGCCTCTATCGAGACAAATGCCCCGTCGCTATAAATAGTCTATACAAATGCGATTCTCCGGATGCCGCAGCGACATCGAGTCGTACCACAGAAATAAATCTCCCCGCGTCAGGCCTCGATCCGCGCTCTTCCTCTCCGTCGTTAAGCGGCGAAGAGAGTCGTCATTCGTCATAGAGTCGCCACAATTAATTATGCCGAACGGCAATCGATACGTTGCACGCGCCTTTTTTCCACGCGTTATCTCGTATCGACCCCGTGAAAAATAAATCGATGGAATTCCAAGGCGAATGATTTCGCGTCAACAAATTACTTTCGCGATAAGATTGCCACGCAGTTTTCGTCTCGTCTGTCGCATCTTCAAAGTTAAATCCGCTAAACGGATTGTACGTTAAATACATATAAGGAACGCTAGATTTTCCAGTAATTATCTCTGCAGTTCGATTTTTGTGTATTTATTGCACTCTTTTTCTGACGAATCTAACAACGCCAAAGATTCTGTTCTTTATCGATGAAATGTTTATTAACCTCTTGAGTGTCGGACTTCAAAATGCAAAATTAAGTCTAAAATGTGCAGGATATTTCCATGTATTAATTTAGATGATAATTTATATACAGGGTGGTCCTGAAATAGTTGGTCAAAATCAGGGATTGGATTGGTCTCGTCATAAGGATGAAAAAAGTTCCCATAAACGTTAGTTTAAAAACGCATGCTGCATCCTGCAACGACTCATTTAATTATCAATTTAATTATGTAATGTGTTCAATAAGTAGCTTAATCGAGTTATCTGTTGTCACAATTGAAATTCAATATTATTGTTCGCATACGGAGGCAACACTTCAGAATTCAAAATACAACAATCCCGTCATCGTCTCCAAGGATCACTAAGCATTAGTCGCAATTATAAGAAATATGCCAGGAATCTCTTTGAGCGTATTAAACAATAAATGGTTAGACGGATGGAAGCGTGTGTTTTAGTTAACGATGGACATTTTCAACAACTTCTAAATAAATAAATAAATAAAAATTAAGTTTTCCTTTCATGGCCTTCCATTTTTCTGAATCAGGTATTAATAATTAAATGAGTCGTAACTCCTGCGGGATGCGTTTTTGGACTAACGTTTATGGGAACTTTTTTCATCCTTATGACGAGCCTAATCCAATTCCTGATTTTGACCAACTATATCAGGACCACCCTGTATAAGAGTTTTTGAGGTCATTGAATACCAATTTGATGTCAGAATTTCAAATTTTAAAATAGTGAATTCGATATGGCGCAAAATTCGTAATAAAATAGGTTGTATTAATTTTATTTTGTACATCTTTGTTTAATAATGGTTCCGATGTTGCTAAATATGAATTTGATGTTAACATAATAAATTCAAAGATAGTGAATCCAATATGGCAACAAATTTCACAAAATTCTTTATGAATCAGTGTACGAGTATATTAAATTTTTTTGTACATTTTTATGTATTACGGTTTTTGAAGTCGCTGATTACGAATTTGATGCCAGAATTACAAATTTTCAAATAACATTTTAAGTACGACAAGAAATTTTGCAAAATTTATAATAAAATAGATTGTGTTTAATTTTTTTTCGTGTAAAACATGGATTTTAGAGTCTCAAATTATTATGTCAATATATTGTATTATGTCAAAAATGTTGTACATCAAATTCATTTGATTACGAAAAAATGTTTAAAATCTATTAGCTATGTATTAGCTATATAAAGAAAATTTATAATCTACGCCACAAAAAGGTTTATTTTATATATCAAAATTTTAATTGTTTAAAATAAGTTTTAGAAATATAAGTCCGCCATATTAGATTTTCAAAAGCAAATTTAAAAAGATCTTAATTTCAAACCTACATACATGTATCTTAATAATTTAAAAAAATTCATCGCATTTGTATCATAAAATACTTCAAAATTTTGTGATTCTCAAAACCGTCATTTTAAATTCGCATTAGTAAATTTTAAAATTCCAACTAGAAATTCGAAATCCTCAACTTAAAAACCTAGGAAACTATTTTCGGACTATTTTAATTATATTTATTTTAAAAAACGACGATTAACTGTATGACGTCTATAGACGTCACCACATTCAACACAACTACTACCCGGAAAGAATGCTTTTGCTGAAATATCTAAAAATTTGGCTATATACAGATTTGAAAATAATTTTGTTGGACCATCAAAATAATTATGTAGAACGCCCAAAATAGTTGCTAAAATATCTAAACTTTTTACAGCATTATCATCAAGCTTGAGGTCTCTTATACACATCTAGTATCTAAACTTTTTACAGCATTATCATCAAGCTTGAGCATCCTACATAGTTATTTTTGATGGTCTAACAAAATTATTTTCAGATCTGTATCTGGCTAAATTTTTAGATACTTCAGCAAAATCGTTCTTTCCGTGTATAGAACCTACTTTGTCCATAATATCTATAGATGTCATGCACACTCAAAAGGTTAACATCTATACAGTATCAAGTTTGAATCAAACTATATGTCATTTTTGACAGGCTGGAAAAATAATTTTACGATAAGATACACGGAAAGAACGGTTTTGCCGAAATATTAAAAAATTTGGCCAGATACAAATCTGAAAAATAATTTTGTTGGATCATCAAAATAATTAGGTATGTAGGACGCCTAAAATAGTTGCTAGAATATCAAAACTTTTTGCAGCATTATCATTATGTTGGAGTGTCCTACATAATTATTTTGATGATCCAACAAAATTATTTTTCATATCTGTATCTGGCCAAATTTTTTAATATTTCAACAAAACCGTTCTTTCCGTATAGCCATGAAAATAACACGCGGCGAGAGTCCGTGGAAGCCGCGCCGACATTCCGCGCCGGGTAACGAACTTCCCGCCGTTAATTGACAAAAATTCTCTGCCAAACGCTTCGCGCCGACTGCCAATATCCGCCAATTTGCGAGTCGCTCGGCTGACTTTCCGCCATCCAGCGGGCCAGCGCGAAGCGCGGCTCGCGCGCGCAGTTTGTCGGTGTAATTTCCAGCTTGATTAGCCGACACCTCTCCGCGGGGAGCGTGTACGCGGGCCCGCGGGACCCCGAGTTATGTACGAATCGCCGCTAACGACGTAGTTAACGGTTGATTAAAATCGAGATCCATCCATTTCCGCGGAGGCGGTGGGAATTTTGGTCCCTTTGCCGGACGGGAGGGCCGCCCCTTACCTATGCCGGGGCGCACGGAAACGTACCCGCGGCACGAAACGAGTCCGATAATCGTCCTATAATTCAGCTTGAATCGCACCGAACGGTGGTAGTAGTTGCACGGTGGCACAAAAACCTTATCGCGTGCGGCAATTTGTCGGCGGCGATCTTTATTTCGTGCCCGTTACGTTGTATAAAGTCCGGAGAAAGAAAACACTTAAAGAAAAAATATCTTGACACAAAAAGATTTTATTTAACACAAAATAATTATTTACTCGATGGGTTCTAACAGCTTATTTATTGTATTCAAGTCTTAAAATTTCTTGATTGAAATATTTATATTTTTAATTTTTAATTAAATATTTATTTTCCTTTCTGGAATATATTTACTGTTAGATCATTTTTATATTCAAGATAATCAGATTGTTTAATATTAGAAGCAATTTAGTTCAGTTTAATAATATTATAAGGTTATTTATAAAATATTTATTTAAATGTAAAAAATGTAAAAGTACAAAATAATATGTTTAAGGTAACATTGTATTTACTTAAAACTAAATATTTTTACTCTTAAATAGAACAAACAGATACTTGTATCAAAAGATATGATTTTAAGAAAATGTATTTTTTCATTTGAAAAAATTTTCTATCAGTGTAGAAGGGATAAAAATACCGGGGAGATTTTATTTATCTTCCGCGCGCCGTCAATTTAGCGTTCGCTAAATATTCTTAACTTTCAAATGCGGTCGTGCCTTGATTATCCCGATGCGGATAAAGGGACGAGACTAGTGGAGTACGCGAGATTTTACTCTGGATATTTTATTCATGCGCCGCCCAAAGAATCAACCCCGGCGACAATTTATCGCTGTTGCGCAACGCGATAAAGTTATGACTTGCAGAAAGTGTAATTTGCTTAATAAAACATGCTTCATAGCTAGCGTTAGTGATCGAAATATCGCCGCCGCCACGTGGTGCCCGTCGGCCTCCGGAATTGATTGCCAATTACCGGTGGAACGACGCTGACTCGATTCTGCGATCTAGAAAATTGAGTTACTTGACGAAACTCGATTCGACGGCGAATATGGCGGCGGATTCTCCAGACGAAAACGCGACGTCACGTTAATCACGCCTGTGAGTTTATTCCTGCCGGTTTTTTTTTCCCCCATTGCCACATAATACGCGAACGACCGACGTGTTATTTTTATTATACGGATTAAAAAGAAACATTTTCGGAGCACTCGAAACTGCTGTCGTAACTCGACGGTAACAAATGCTAATTATGCGAGCGTGATAAATTAATGAATACGACACCCATAAAGTATCGTTGTAATAAGATGCGCGAAAGGATTCGCCAGAGTCCTTATTCAGGACAGTGAAAGCGTGCGATACGTTCTCAAAGAGTGCCAATTTACATGGCATCATTAATGACGCGTGTTATATCATTTATATTAGTGCGTTTTTATTTATATTACCACCATTAATCATTATAAATAATCGGGCCGTTTAATCTCTACTATTTTCCAATTATGTCGACTAATGAACATGTAAAACAACTTCGTAGAATTTATTGCGCACGCAAATGAGCATAGGAAAAATGTGAATCGACGCGAAGCGCATCCATGTAAAACGTGGCTTGATAAGCGCTCGATAATACGATCGTCTTACTTGAGATTTCAGCGCGTCGCGGAGTTCACTTTTTACTCGCTAATAATAATAAAAAGGCGATTTTTACGCGGTTAAGAAATTAAAGCGTCCTTTTTGCGACGTGATTCGAGGAAAGGACGCGATAATCGCTGTTAAGCGCCAATAATAGCGACCGGTGACGAAACCGGAACCAGTTCTAATAACCAGTTTGACGTGAGACAAAAAGCGACGATGAACTTAAGAATCAATAAAGGTGCCTAAAGGACCTGCTCGTCAGTTCCACTTCGATCTTCCCGGAAGAATAGATCCTCCCCTTCCACCTCTTTTTTTCCGTTCGCTCTTCCGGTCGAACGGTTCGCTCGTTTCCCTTGTCGCTTCTTGCTTCATTTTCCGGTGATAAATCAGGTATATCGGAAGCTCCTTACACATAATTTGCGCAGTCTTTTATCGGTTTCTTAAATACAAGAATAACTTATTTACTTAACTGTTTTTAAATTGAAACTTTATCGAAATTTGTCTTACAGAGACAAGCGAATCTCTTCAGTAATTTTAATAATATCTCTTCGCGCGTGACACTATGCTTTAAAACTTGCAGTTACCGTATATTGAATTTAATAAATTAAATTACATTTAGCGCACAAAATTATCTACGCGCTTTTGTTATTCACTACATGGAAAAAATTATGTATTAATAGCATTAATTCTAACTGGAAATAATTTTATTAATTCAATAAAAGTATCAACGAAACAAAATACGTATATTCTTGTTTTATTAAAATCGTTATTAACATTAAAATCGAATTAACAAGATCATTTTCAATTAGATTTAATGCTGTTAATACATTTTTTCCGTTTATAGAGAATACTATTATGCAACAAAGTTATCTATTTGTTGTTCAATCTTTGACTTCACGGAAAAAGAAATGATGTTGTATTAACAGCATTAAGTCTAACTGGAAATAATTTTATTAATTCAATAAGAGTATTGACGAAACAAATACGTATATTCTTGTTTTATATTAAAATCGTTATTGAATTAACAAGATTATTTCGAATTAGACTTAACGCTGTTAATATATTTTTTAGAGTACTATTATGAAACAAAATTATCTATTGTTGTTCAGTTTTTAACTACACGGAAAAAAAGAAATGATGTATTAACAGCATTAAGTCTAACTGGAAATAATTTTATTAATTCAATAATAATATTGAAACAAATACGTATGCTTGTTTTATTAAAAGATGTGTATAAGAGACAGCAAATACGTATGCTTGTTTTATTAAAACCATTATTGAACTAACAAGATTATTTCCAGTTAGACTTAATGCTGTTAGTGTAACATAATTTTTTTCCGTGTAGAGATAGTACTATTATGAAGTATTTAATACAATGGCTCATATAAGTATGTATATATTAATGTGTTTTCGAAGTACAACGCAAAAGTAAACGACGCACTACCAAGATATTCAATTAGGAGCCGGCTAATACTAACGTTGATAATTGTTAAGAAGAATTCGCTCGTTATATTTTCCGAGAGGTAAACCGTTTATCTTATCGAGATTAGTCTCATTAACCTTTGTTCCAAAGTTAAATCCACGTGGCTTATGGGCTCGGTATCGCGAGATCTCAATGCGGCATGGGTAGTGCGTCGATCGCTTTTGCGATAATGGTGTGAGTCAGCTTGATGGACGCGGGAGAAGATGCTTGAATAAACTTCCAGATAAATATTTGCGCTTCACAGAATGCCTTCGCATTGTCGAGCCGTAAGATCGTTTCAAATTAAACAGCGGCCTTATCGCGCATTGTCAGATCGACCGGCGTCTTCAATCTTGATGGTCAATAGCTATACAAAAGTTTTTCTTCCGATTAATCTAAGATTACGATAAGAGTGTGTTAATTAATATCATTATAATAGCAGAAAATATTGTGTTAATTAATACTATTACAATAGCAGAAAATATTGTATTAATTAATATTATTATAATAGCAGAAAATCGATAGTATATCAAATGAAAAAAATATATCGTAATATTGTGGCGTACGATGAATTATGATAACGAATCGATTGACGAGATTATCGCCAGTTTTTAGGGATGTTCAATATCACGGGCGATTTTGTTCGCTCTCAGTCACGCGCGAATCGCAGAGCTCGCGATCGAACGTTTACTCGAATCCCTTTCGTGATGCGCGCTCGTGTAAGCCAGCGGACGTCCAAAGGACCGCTATTAAAGTCTCGATGACTGCTTTTTTCGATGCGCCCCGGCAATTTGATTTCGTATTCCGCCGTACTGCCGCCCCGTTTCTCCCTCTCTTTTTTTTCTCCGTCGCGTAGTCTCCCCGGCGCGTAGATCGAAATTTTATGGGTCGTATTTCCTCTTTAACGCCGACGCTGCGTCCGGCACTCCGGATGATTCCACTCGCCTTTGTGTCCGTCGTCCACCCTCTCCTCCCCCTGTCCTTTGCCTCTCGCCTTCGTTTCCCTCTTTCGCCGCCTACCGCCTTTTTGCGCGGACGATCGTAAGTCGTCGTTGCCGTATCGCGCGAATCAACGGATGCGCCACACCGATCGTCCCTCGGGGAAAGCGGAGTAGGAACCGGTGGATGGATCAAATTCGCCAGATATTTATTACCGGATGATTCAAGGCCCACTTCCGTGAGAAACGGAGAAACGAGCGAGTCTAAACAGTCGGGTCTTAAGCGGAATGCCTTTTACTCGGAATATATTAACTTCTTTTTGCGGTACTTCTTACTAGGACAAACGTGGGCCTCGACGGGATCCGGTTTTACTCCACCTCCCCGCGAGAGATTCCCGCGATTGGAGTTCTCATAAAACTCGCTCGCGCAGGAGCCGCGAGAAAAAAAAATTCGGAGCGCCGATCCGCCGCGGACGGCTGTCAGCCGCGAGGAGAGAAATTCGCGGACGCCAACGACGACGGGGACGATGACGATCGGTCGCGGGAGCGAGCGGAGATCGCCGGGCACGAAGGCGAAGGTGCGCCCCAAGAAGACGAAAACTCGTTTCGTGCTTCGTTGCGAAGGTTAAAACCGTAACGCTCCTATCCGCCTTGCTCGTCGCCGCGCCGCGCCGCTCGGGACGCTGGCCAGGCCTGAGCTTAAACATCGGCGAGGCTCTGGCCCCCCCTCGCCAGACCGCAATTACATCCCATAAAGCACGATTGAGACACGGTTCGGCCATTATTCTCCCATACAGGGCCGTACAAAAGGGTCCCGCCGTTTAACGCGGCGACCCTCTTCTCGTGCATACCTCGCCCAGGTCGCGGCACGCGCGCGCGGAAGGGAAGAGCGGAAAAATGAGCCCGAGCTATGTCAAGGGTATTTTTCGCTCGCGAATTCCCGAGAGCATCGATGGGACCTCAATGCGGACCGCAGGAGCCGCTTTAAAGAGCGATCCACGCCACGTGAAGCAACTGTCCCCTGGAAGTTGAGATCCGCATCTCCATTAGAGCGTATCTTCGTTAGAGATTGATATATCATGCGGAAAATTTTTCCGATAAAATCGGGAAGTTCCTTTGGAGGACGCCCAGAAGGGGATTGCTTGAACGAGAGAATTTATATTCGAAGGAACGATGAGGTCCTCGAGAGACCTCGGCTCTCAAAGGGGTCGGTTCTTTATGGCTCCCGAGTATCGTCGAAAAACGTTACGAGCGAGGCAGGATGATAATGGTAATCAATTCTACTCGATTCTACTTTAATCGTCGATCATTGACTTTTTCCGCCCTCCGGTTCCTATGACCTTGCCACTCGCCCGTTCCCCTGGTAATCGAAGAAACTCGAGGCACGTTTCGCTATGGTGCGATTATGCCGCCTCTTGGGACTTTATGAAGCAATTACCGCGGCACTAATTAGAGTAGGAGCGCCGGTTTGGCAGGACTGCTTCATTTTTGTCCAGGACGTACTCGTTGAGTGACGGAGGCGAACCGCTCGCGAGCCTCACCCGGATGAACAATGCGTCCCTGCGTGTCTCGAGTCTCTTCCCGTTTCACTCCGTGAAATTATGCGTCTCGTTTTACTCAATTTACGTCAATTAGGCAAGTTGGATTCTACGTCGATCGATAAATCAAGGAATGTTTTTGCACAGAAACGCTCTCTTTAATTAATTAATTAAATTTATTTCTTTAATAACTATTTAATTTAATTAATTTAAACAAACAAGAGATGGAATATTCTTCGCCAGTGAATATCTGTGGTTTAACTAATTTAATCTCTTTGTTTTCGTTTTCGCGAATACACGACGCGTTTCGTAATCGCCTAAAAGAAGATGAGAAAGATTATTCTCCGATAAATAGTATAAACAGATGGAGATAAGAAAAAATAGCTACTATGTCAAGGGTATTCGTTAAAAAAGGGTATATGGAAGTCTGTTAAAATAGATAAGCTTTACTGAATCTGATACAAGGCCGCCTCTTCATTTCCATCTCTTTATTCATATATACGCGTTGCAAACCTCATGTTTGACGACGTCCCAACCACGAAGCTTTGCGCGACGAAGGAAACCACTGACGAGCGTGTCACGGACGCATCATTGAGCCGGCTTAGCGAATGAAGAGCGAAACGAGGACGTTATATTACTCGTAAATGTGAACCTTGAGGAAAACATGCTGAATGCAGCCACAGAGGAAACCTCTAAAAATGATACACACAGCCGCTTTTCTATAATCTGGCCTAGAATGCGCTACGTCGCACCGCTTTCTTTGGTCAAGTGTCCGCTTATCTAAAATCTCTTCAACGAGTGATATAATTTTAGATATAAGCTATTACAAAAATCTTTTAACCCTCAGATTTACACTTCATGTACGCACATGTAAACACTAGTGCGAATTGGGATTTTACATTTTTGATTGCAAATATCTTTATGAAAATAAAAACAATATTAATGTTTCACCGATGTTTTTTATGGGAAATTTCCTTAGAAATTCATTGGTAATACTTGAAATTTCGAATAAATTTTTCTTAATAAAAAATGCGTTTTTATAAAAGTCAAATTTTGAAAAAGCAACTTTTAAAAAACTGCCATTTTTTGTGTATTGAATAAAATGTAACGGTCCTTGTCGGATTTTAAAGCTAAAATGTTATATTTTAATAAAAAAATTATTAGTTTAATATAAATATTTTTCCAGGTAGTCCGAAGTATTTTGGGAGGAAAATATGAGTGGGAAAATAAAATGTAAATCAATAATGTATGTATATAAACATTTTTTATTAATAAAATATTACAAAAAAATATAAATTATATAAAGATATATAAATATAAAAAAATTTATATAAATAAAACTTTTACAATTTATATTAAAAATAAGAATTTACATGCAAAAATACTTACTTTCAATGAAAATGAAATCGATAAACCGTCGAAAAAACACGTTTTTTCAATTTTATGTAAAGCACCAAGCCCGCAGCCGCAAACTCCACTCTATAGTGCAAATTCGCACCACAATAAAGTTTGAAACTGACTCACTCGGAGAGTTAGACGCAAATGATGCTCGGGCCCGTGCTACCTGATACAGCAGAGGACAAACATATTTTACGTAGTGGTGGGAGACCGTTATCCCTGCTTATTGAAAAACGGCAGCTGTTTGATAATTTTGCTGGTGCAAATTCGTACTAGTGTGCAATCTGAGACTAAAGGCCCCCGCACAATCAAAAATATAAGGAACAAGGAACAGATATTAGCGATTGGGATGAGGGAGAAAGAAGAAAGAAAATTCTTCCTTCTTCCTTTTTCCACATCCTAATCG
>NJRQ01000443.1:122706-152088 GCA_003063805.1 Aphaenogaster ashmeadi
GTAAGTGTTTTTGTGTGCCATGGTCCTAAGGGCCATAGCACACAGAAAAACGTAAGCAGTAAGCGAATCGACCAATCATAATCGAGAATTGTCGAAAATGTAAAGTTACCATTTTGAAATTCTCAGCTCTGATTGGCCAATTCGCTTACTGCTTACAAGTCTTAAGCCCGGTCTACAATGAGTCGTTAGTCGTTAGTCGTAAGCAAATTGACCAACCACCAGTCGAGTATTTCGAGGAATGATCGACTGTGATTGGTCAATTTGCTTACGACTAACGACTCATTGTAGACCGGGCTTTACTGCTTACGTTTTTCTGTGTGCTATAGCTCTAAGATTCTTTCCTGCAATACGATGAATATCGATGCAATACGAATATCTTTTTCGTAAGGCGATCGTAAGGGTATTTAGGTCGATGCTCTCAATGAACGTAAGAAAAAAAAACGTTATGGCATCTGCCGCTAAATGTTCACATCCGTTTTCTTGCTCGTCAGCTGCCTTTTTTTCTCGCGTTTCGTGGCTTTCCCATGGTCGACCGCACCTCCGCCCATCGGTACGGCGAGGTACGGAGACTCCCGCTCCTTTTTTCGTACGAAACCTTTAATTTGGCACGTGTTGCACTCTTGGCTATTGTTGCCATGATTGTCGGGTTGGCCTGGCTGTCTTCCTTCGCGATCGTCGCCGATCTTTCGCGTGGCATAAGCAGGCTGTATGGTGATAATGCGCGGTTCTCGGGTGTGCGTGGCACGCGTGTTGTACCACGGCTTTTCGCTTTTCGCCTATCTCGAGTCGTTACCCGTTAAATATTATAATACCGCGAGAAAAGAGCGCTCCGCCGGCGTCGTCGAACGTCGTAAATGCCATTAATGCAATCGGGAATTGATTTTCCCCCGGTCCTCGTTTGGTATTCATAGGGAAAGAGTACTTCGCCGGATTATTCGTCCTGCCTATGAATACCAAAGATATTGGCCTTAAGAGAATTTTCTGGTGAACTCGTGAGAGTCACACGCAATGCGGATATCTTCTACGGATATCTTTTAAACATCTACTAAAAATACAATTATAAATCTGTTAAATATAATTGTTTAAAAGGAAATTGTGTATATATATATATACACATCTTTTTTAAACAATTATTTATATAATTATATATATAATTGTAAATTGTAAATTATAAATAATTGTAATTGTAAATTGTATATAATTGTAAATTGTAAAAGTGTAATTATATTGTATTTTTTATATTATATATATGTATATATAAAATCATGTACATTACAAGAGTTCTATAAATAGAATTCTATATTTAAATAATTATTTTCATAAAATCTGGATCAGTTTCACACCAGATGAATTAATAATGTTTCTATCTATCGTTTAACATCGATGGGGTAAGTTGCATCGAATCAAGTGGGTATTAATGACGTTAATCGTATTGATATTTTGCGATATGTCACACTGAGAGTGCGCCATATGATAATATAAATATTAAGCGATGCATTGAACCCTCCAATATCAAATAAAGCATGATTATCGTTGAAAAGAGAATAATTTACGAAGTAATTGCGAGTCTTATGCATGAATCTTGCCCGTTCGTTATTGTTGCTATATGCATGCGTCAATCGGAAAAGTGGGGGTGGCGGGTCGCTTTGATCCTCTCTCGCGCGATTCACCTGTGCCTTAATATCAAAATTTCATCGCCTTGCAGGAGCTGAAGGAGAGCTTCAATTATGGCCTCTTCTGCCCGCCGGTGAATGGAAAAGCCGGGAAATTCCTGGACGAGGAACGCCGTCTCGGCGATTATCCTTTCAATGGACCCGTCGGGTACCTGGAGGTAAGGAGACGCGCCTCTTTTCATTCCTCCTATTTTTCTCGTCAAGTCATTCTCCGTCTTCGCACAGTCCGAGAATCGATCGTGCTAAATTCTGTTCGTTATTATAATCGCGAGAGAAGACTCAAGACAGCGTTTATTTCAGTCGGACGATTACAGTCGGTTTTAGTAACACGTGGTAGTACACGGCAAAGGCTTCCCGTTTTAGTAACGGAAGGGTTAAGTAACTTCCTCGCGTGCGCATTAAGGCTGTCAGCAGACCCACTTCACGCCTGATAGGATCTAATTACGTTTCTAAGCTGAATAGCGAGAAGATAGGAATATTCTTTAGCAGACTGGCCAAAATATGCCGAAGTCTGATGAAGATCTGACATAAAAAAGACTATATAATTATCAAAAATAAAAACTGGAATCTGAATTACTTTAATAAGGTTGATTTGAAGAATGTAGAAGAAACACTTTTATTTCGTCATTTTGTTTGACGATAATGTTCTCGTAAATGACACTTGTATTTCTTTTTACAATGCTACTCGCTCGGTCGAATTTTTTTGCGAGATCAATTTTAGAGAGATGATACGTGCAACTTTTTTACGTCGTCTTCAATTTCAAATTAAAGATCCCGCGAAACGATAATCGTTTCCGTAACGTAATGAAAAAGAGGGGTCGCGGAAGTACGTATTATGTAATTAATCATCGTGATGATCCTCGCTATCCTCGCTATACATAAATCACTCGGTGGCCGCGGTGCGACGAATCCAGGCGCGCGCGGGCGCGCAATTGCACAGCTCGACCGGCGATGACTGTTGAAACGGGGATTCGCGAAAAACAAATAATCCGGTCCCGGGTTAACGAGATCTGGATCCTATCCCGCGGTTTTCTTGCGTAACCGGTGCTAGTTCTCATCACCATCCACCTCGTCGAGTTCCCTGCATCGTCGTCGTCGTAGTTGTCTTCTTCTTCTACTTCTTCTTCTCCTTTTTCTTCTTCTTCTTCTTCTTCTTCTTCTTCTTCGGCCGATCCCGATCGGTTCCACCGTGCCAGCTGCACGTCCCCGCTTCGTCGCGGGAGATTCACTTTCAGGGACGGCTGACTCATACAGCTTCTTTGAACCGTCTTTAAGCCGCATTCACCTCGCACGAGTTACAAATTACATGGGGCCCGTCGGCGAAAAACTCGCGTTTAACGAACGCCTGTCAGCGGGATCCCCATCGGACAATGGGGCCCCGTGGTTTTGAAAACCATAAGTCTGTGGATATGTCGCAAAGGTCTGAGCCTTAACAATAATACCCTTACAGACTACATTCTCTTCGTAAACATAGGCGTTGCGGGTTCTTAAGAGGTATCACGTTCCATCAAGATTTGCTTGTTATTATTTAATTAACAATGGCGTTGCTGGCCATTATCTTGACAAACCGTCGTAAAATTTAATATAATAATCTCTTCGTAGTACACAACGTTTAAGCGATCGCCCTTATTAAATTATTTAATTAACATGATATTTAAAGGTGAAAATTAATATAAAGTGGGTAAATAAGTTACAAAAACCAGATAAGCAAAAACGAAATTATCTTAGTCTCTATTTTTTATTATTTAATACGACGGAAGTGAAATTATTTCGGGAAGATTTTTCGAGTGAATGAACGATATCGAATAAGGGGTTACTTATTATATATTAAGATATGCCGGGACATTATTATCTAGGTTGAATACGAAATGAACTTGGCGTCCAAATCGCTGCTATTCCGCCGTAATGTTAGCCTTGTGCCAACAAAGCTTCCTTATTACAATAATCGATCCCTGCTGTCAATCTCAGACTCGTTTTCGTCACGAAAGCCGGAGGAAGTTAATTTCAGGGCCGCTTCGATTCAAGCCAGTTCCTTTGATCACCTGACGGATCCATTCATTTTGCACGAGTTACGTATCGTCGGACAATCGGAGCAGGACGTGGGCGACGAGCCACTCCGGCGAGTCGTGAATCCGTGAATGAAAAATTAAAATTGACGGCCGCGTGTCGGCAGTCGCTGTCAGCCGAGCCGGCGGGGAATAATTAATTATCAATCGAGAGAGCTACGTGGGGCACAAGCCCGTCGTACGCAACATTCAGGAATCCGTTCTAGATCAACATGAATTACGTGTTCTTTCTCGATTTCATCTCGTCGATATACTTTGCTCGGCGCGGCGTAAAAACTTACTTTGCAACTTCGCTACTTTGTGGTTGCTTTCTTCATCCGCGCCCGAGACGCTTCGTTCGCTTCCTGTCGCTTCCTCGCGAAGTAAACGAACCCTGCTGATGGAATTTCGCGGCGCGGCGAGATAGGGACGCGCGTCGCTCGATTTTCATTTTTCACCCCGAATTCCAGGACATAATATACTCGGTTCCCTGTCGGCATCGAAGCCGGGATAAGCGACACCGTTAGGTCGAGCTGCTGCGCGGCGCATCCGTCCGCATTCATAACGCGATAAAACCGGCTGATACGATCCGCGCGATGATGATGGCAGCGCGATGCACTTACGCATCCGGCGTTACTGTACGCGTTGGCACAGTGGTCTTTATCGCGCTATTATCGGTCGCGTACAATGCGGCCACGCGGTCGCGTTGAAAAGAAGTCGACGCGGTAGATGACGGGGGACGTGATGACTCTCTGCGACACCGTTTTCACAATGCTGTCACGTGCGAAATTACGTTATCCGCGACTAAATAAAAAATTAAAAATTAAAGATAAATTAGGCAAATGAGAGTACGGCGAAGTACTTGGTGCGCAAAGTTTAATCTGCAATCTGAAGTATTTAAGTAACTTATATATTTATACATGTTTGATTCAAGTTATAAGATAACCGGACGCGTAATTTAATTTTTGAATAAAAAGACAGTAAAGGACTCTCGATATATTGAAATAAAAATTAAACATAAATTAAGCAAATGAGAGTACGGCGAAGTACTCGGCGCGCAAAGTTCACAAATGTAAAATATTCAATTAAGTATTACAAATGAACGTTTGCATTTATAGTCATCTTCAGCGAAAACAGAATGAAGATAATGCGATAAAGAATGAAGATAAGCTACAAATGCGGCCGAAACGTTCATTTGTAATAGTTATGTCTATTTCTATCAATGTAACTTTAATCTCTGTTTAACTTACTCTTTATCTTTTTCTAGTTCTAAGAATTAGAAAAAGATAAACACAGTAAGTTAAACCGAGATTAAAGTTAATCTACATTGTGGAAATGGACATTAATTGAATATTTTACATTTGTGGACTTTGCGCACCAAGTACCGCGCCGTACTCTCATTTGCCTAATTTATCTTTGATTTTTATTTCAATATCGAGAGTCCTTTACTGTCTTTTTATTCAAAAATTAAATTACGCGTCCGGTTATCTTATAACTTGTATCAAACATGTATAAATACACAAGTTACTTAAACACTTCGGATTGCAGGATTTTAGGGAGTTAAACAAATAAAAACCGTAAGAAAAATAAAGGAATCGTATTTTAATTAATCTTCAGAGAGTTTAATAGAAATTTAAAAAATGTACAATGTAAGAAAAGCGAGGAGGGATGTATAGAAGACAATAATCTCAGATTGAATTTTTAATGGGAGGAGAGGAGAGAGTAAATCAGGTTCATTCTCCTGAGGGCGTAGCCGTGCTTTACGCATCTTACGTTCTTATGTCACATCCGGTTTATTGCGTATTCATCGATAACAGAGAAATACGCGTGACGAACGTATTCATGGTAGGCTGTAAGAAACGGCAATTATAACCGTCCAGGTGAGACGATCCAGGCGATGAGATACATTTGCGCGATAGCCGTGCGCGGCGTTCTCCTCTCTCGCGACGTATTTACATAAGTACTACCAGGAGCTGCCGCGAATCTGTACCGCGACAAATTGCACGCGACGAACAGTCGGAGAGTGAAATATCCGGGTATCTTGCTATCGGCGTTTACGGTTTTATTTGATCCGCTGCATTACCGCGTGTAATATAGAAATAATTAACTCGCGTCGGGCGGCGAGCGATAAATTTCACGCTCTTACATCTCGACGAGACGGAAAGTGACGCGCCGCCAACAGTCGTTCGGTAATCATTCAAAGAGCCGCGGATCGCGTGTTTAGAAAGTGTAAGTGTAATTCCAAATAAATTCCTCAGCTCAAGTACAAGAGGCGGGTGTACAAGATGCTGCATTTGGATGAGAAACAGCTCAAGGCTATGCACACCAGGACGAATTTGCGAAGGTTATTGGATTATGTGCAGAGCAGCCAGGTCGAGAAGATCGCGAAGATGTGCAGCAAGGGGCTGGATCCTAATTTCCATTGTCAGGAAACAGGAGGTAATTCGCATGCGCAATTGCGGGAAAATTGCAAGATGACTCGCGAGTGATAGAGCGTGGATGTCCATCAGTTCCGTCATAACGAGACACGCGAATGTTCATCTTCAAATAATTATTGTGCAATCATTCTATCGGATTGTTAATATTTCGCGAGATTTAATGTTGTAATATTTATATTTTACATACGTAGATAATTTGCAAAATTACATAACAGAAATATTTATGTTTTTACGCGAAAGATATCGCGAGCTCGCTAAAGCAGTCGCCAAAAATTTGGGATCTTTTTTTCTTCTCGATTCCAGAGACGCCGTTGACCTTGGCAACGACCTTGAAAAAGCCATCGAAGGTCATAATTGCACTGGTCAATGGCGGTGCTCTACTGGACTACCGAACGAAAGAGGGTTTAACAGCGATGCACCGCGCCGTTGAGCGGAACAGTTTGGAGGCGGTGAAAACGCTTCTGGAGCTGGGTGCCAGTCCGAATTACAAGGATACCAAGGGCTTGACACCGCTCTATTA
Source organism: Aphaenogaster ashmeadi (assembly GCA_003063805.1). Taxonomy (NCBI): domain Eukaryota; kingdom Metazoa; phylum Arthropoda; class Insecta; order Hymenoptera; family Formicidae; genus Aphaenogaster; species Aphaenogaster ashmeadi. The sequence continues at coordinate 129,383 of NJRQ01000443.1, forward strand.
CAGCGTCATCTACAAGACCGACCCGATGCTCTGCGAGACGTTGCTTCACGATCACGCGACGATAGGAGCGCAGGATCTCCAGGGCTGGCAGGAAGTTCATCAGGTTTCGCTCGTTTCTTTCCGTAGATCTTTTTCAGCAAACCAAGTTTTATAAAGATACTGAAAAGAGTTAATAGAATGTAGGAAGAGTCATGTTTCTTGCGAACACGTTCCCACGTATGAATGAACGGATTTTGATAAGATCTGATAACATTTTTTTATCTCCTTGTCGTCGCGTTAATTAAGTTTCAACATCGGATACCCTTCGATAACTTTCTAACAACGATTTCATTATAAATATTATCTCTCGATACTGATTAATATTTCCCCGTAAATCAAATAGATAAAAAAATAACGCCAATAGACGGCACTAGATTTCCGTGCGCAATATAAACGTTTATTATTATAATTGAAAAAGAGAGAGAGAGTCGCATATTAAACATAATTAAAAACACAAACTTTTAACTTTAACAAACCTAATTTTTTTCCGCTTTAAATATATTTTGCCGAAGAGGATTCAAACTGTGCGTCGAGTTCGCGTTTTTAATTATATGTGCGACCCTCTCTCTGTTTTAATTATAATAATAAATATTTATATTGCAAATGGAAATCCAGCGCCGGCTCTTGTTGGCGTTATTTTTTATCTACTTAATTTGTCTCGTAAAGCCCTGTTTATTGATTTATTTATATTTCACACGGAAATCCAGCGCCGGCTCTTGTGGGCGTTATTTTTCATCTGTTTAATTCGTATCGTAAAGCCTTGTTTATTGATTTATTTATATTTCCCCGTGAAGCGAGACTTCATCTCCATTACGGTTTCATTCATAAATTCTAAAGGGGAAAAATACTGGAATCAGAGCGCGCTGGTCGCGAGCCAGCGAAGAATGCGGAGCTCGGGCTCCATTGAACGATTTCCGCGTCTAATACGCGCCTACTCCGCCGTGTGCCCGCAGGCATGTCGCAACAATCTGGTGCAGCATCTGGACCACCTGCTCTTCTACGGCGCCGACATGAACGCGCGCAACGCGTCCGGCAACACGCCGTTGCACGTGTGCGCGGTGAATAACACGGACGCCTCGTGCATACGTCAGCTACTCTTCAGGGGCGCGCAGAAGGACGCGCTCAACTACGCGAACCAAACGCCGTACCAGGTCGCGGTGATCGCGGGCAACATGGAGCTCGCCGAAGTCATCAAGAACTATCAGTCGGAGGAAGTCGGTGAGTTATGAACCTCGCACGAAGTGTCAAAGAAATCGGGCTCTCCCGGGGCGGTGCGACGAGGAACTGGGGAACGCGAATATCCGGGCGCGGGGAACTCGCTCGGAGAGGTCGAGGCATGATGCTGCAAGAATAAACGACAGACGTTGACGATCTTCTACCTCACCTCCCCCGCCCGTCCCTTCGCGTTCTTGCTTCCTCTCTCCTTCTCCCTCCCCGTCTCTCTTTTTCTCTCGAACATTGTTCCGTCATTCGCGGCGGCTCGTTGCTCTCGCGCAACGATGATAACGCCGCGCGGCGATCGTCCTTCCGGGATCACGAATGGGACGTACGGGGGCTTGGGAAGACGGATAACCGTAATCTCGTTACTCGACAAGATTTTTCCATACTCACTCAGCCGCCACACCCGCGAAAACTATCGGCGTGGCTGTCCGATTCTAATCCCGTCGTCACGGGACGCGTACAATTTATTAGATAAGTTAAAACCCAGCGCCGAGCGTCGAGATTCAGCGGCGAACGTGATCGGGTTTCGGGGGCTAGTCCGATATACTTTTCGATACGATCTCCGCGATCGGTCCGATAATAAATTGAAATAGCTCGTCGGCACCTCTTGGAATAGCGACTACTTATCGCGTTATTGCCGATATCGCCGATATCCGATTGTGTATTTCCAGACTGATATCTACGGTATCTACGATTTGTTTGTTGAAATAAAGTCGCACATATGGCCGCGATCGTGCGACACGATAAAGTTCACAATTGTTATCTGATAAGGAACGAGATCGTGGCCTATAAACCACGTATGCTTTCATATGGCATGATTATAGTTGGGCATGGCATGAGCATGTGCACGCTGCTTTTCCCGTAATACAGAGGTAGGCATCGGCAGGTAGCTTCTCTCGATCGTAGTTACTTAGAAGGTGCTTCTGGAATTGTGTATTTACCACGCGAGGCGCGTTTTTTCGCGTGACGTACGTTGTGTCAGTGTACCTCTATCTACCTGTGTCTGTGCTGTGTGACGAGTAACGTAAAGATTTGTCATGGGATTTTTGGTGGTGATGGTCGTGTATGACGTCGAGTACATTTGTGATACCGCGGAGAAGTAACGACACTACCTCTTGATAGATTGCTTTCCAGTAACTAATGGTACTGTATTTTTGGTTCACTGTCGAATGGATCAGTGCTGCCGGATCGGAAGAGAGATCGCGTGCTCCTTTTAATCAACGAATGTCAAACTTTAAATAAATAACTTTCAGACTTTATAATACCTGATATTAAAACGAAACTTGGCAAACGTAAAAATTTCGGATTATAGAATATTCTGTTGCATTTTAAAAAACATTTTATCATTATGTTTGTTTTTAACTTATATTTATATATTTACTACTAGTAAGTATACAATATAAGTATATAAAGTATAGTAAATATAAATATACTTATATATATATTTATTATATATATTTATTATATATATTTATTATATATATTTATTATATATATTTATTACTTTTATTTAAAAACAAATATTCGGCATTCTAATGAGACAATTTTGCTTTCGTTAGTGAATCGAACGTATTTTTATGCTCTATCGAATACGGTGACGCGTTGGATTATGTATATTTTTTTTCTGGCAGCATTGAATTTGCAAGAATGTCTTGACTAGTAATGTTTGGTAGTTCGAGATACGTTGTGAATCGACGTGGCCCCCGCGGGTCGTCGGAGTCCCTAGAGCCTGGGAGGAATCTGAAGAAGCACATTCCGACGGCTCGGCGACGGCGACATCGATCATCTGTGCACATGACGTATTCCGACGAAACTTACCCGTAATCTCGAGCACATTGTATCGCACAAAACGGATACAACAGAACGGGGATGGAGTCGTTATCCTTGCGTGTGCTTTCTACCGCTTTTCCGTCTGTACAGGGTGTCCCGGAATTGACGAAAGGTGAACGCGTTAGCGTTGTTCCCGCACAAGTTCTTTTCAACTTCAACATACTTCATTGCTTAAGTCTTAAATCAAAATTCTGTTAAAATAAAGTCCGTTCCTAATCAACTTACTAATAATATTGCATAATACATTTTTAAAGTTAATCTTTAAAGTTAAATATGCTTAAAAATAAAGAGGCTTTTTCAATTCAGCTTACACTTTGAAAATGATTAATGTCCGGGTATTTTCGCCGACAACTCCAGGTGAACAAAAAGTGGGACTGCCGGTTCACTTCTGTTACATCGGTTCCGAGACACCCCGTACGTGTCGGTACTAAAACGACGAGTGCAATATCTGGTTGTCCGGGGGTTACCCGGGGAGAGCCAATAACCATCATCGTCGCCATCACGAAATAACATTGTGCGTGCGCGCGTGTGTGCGTGCGTGCTTGTGTGTGCGACACGGCGACCGCTTGTAAAATTCGCTTTGCAAAAATCCCGCACGACGATCTTTCCGGCGCCGGGATACCGGAAGATCGATCGTGGAGCTCCTCGTTTTAACGAACATGATGTACGATGTAAACCACGCGATTAAACACTCGCGCGTCGATTAAACGCAGATAATGACGGCGCATAAATGCCGTCGCGATAATCAACGCGCGCGCTGATTAAGTGATTTGTCCGATTATCTGTTCCGGTCACGAAACATTGTCCTCATCGTGTACTACGCGGCTCTTGATACACGTGTAACTTATCCTTTTAACCCTACAGTACAAGCGGTATCCAATATTCGTCATTTATGATTTCGGGACTTTAATCCTTTCGCTACGAAGGGCGTACACGCTCTCTGAAAGTGATCAGTCATTTACAGAAGACGTATATATACGCCCACTGAAAGTGAACTCTTATTTATGAAGACCGTATATATACACCCACTAAAAGTGGACTCTTATTTACGAAAAGCGTATATATACGCCTACTGAAAGTGGACTCCCATTTACGAAGAGCGTACCTATATACATATACGCCCACTGAAAGTGGACTCTCATTTATGAAGAGCGTATATATACGTCCACTGAAAGTGGACTCTCCTTTACAAAGAGCGTATATATACGCCCACACAATGTATATGATCTATTATTATTATTATTAGTATGGCACTGTTGAATAGTAATTGCCTCATTCCGTACACGACGAGCGCTCTTCGTCTCAAGCGCGCCGTGTAGCGAAAGGATTAAAATGACACGATGTTTTGTGTTAGTACGATCAACAGGTTTTAAGAAAGAAATTTGATAAATTTTGTAAAAATTTTATAAACTTAGTACATAAATTATTACGTATTAAGAATATTTTATCGAAATGAAGAGAAGTTTTACTGTTCAGGGTTCAGCTCGCGTTCTTTCCGAACAATCGTAATTTCAGTGCAATATTAACCACTCGATTTTCACATTTCGCCCCTGAAGACCCGCGCCGACGCTCGTCTAAGAAGACGGCAGAGTACATCGAGGCGCGCCTCTACTCTCTTGTAAGGCTAAGTAATCCTTTCTTTACTTAACCTTGCAACCCTTGCGATTTTCCAGTACCGTTTAAAGGGCCGCCACGCTACAACCCGAAACGGCGCTCGGTGGCCTTCACTGGCGCTTCCTCGATGATGACGACGAGTTGCTCGGCGAGCAATCTGGGCACCCTCACCAGGATACCGTCCACCGAACAGCACGCGATGGCGTCTAGTACCGGCGGTGGTACCGCCGGTACCCTCACCAGAACCATCTCGGTGGAACAGTACTCGAGTATCACGCGGGTACCTTCCGCCGAGCAGTATGCTACCACCGCAGCGGCGGCCGTGAGTCTGAACCGAGTACCGTCCACGGAACAACCGTATCCACCGCCTCCGTCGTCTGGCATGCTCGTGCGAGTCGCGTCCGAGGAGAAATACGCGCCGCCTGGTGCTGTGCTGAGCAGAGCCTCGTCCGGCGAGCGATACGACGCCACCCTGATCAGAGTACCGTCCTCCGAGCAGTACCCGACCGCAAATACGCTGATCAGAGTACCGTCCACGGAGCAGTACCCGTCCGCCGCGGTGGGCCTGACCAGAGTACCGTCCACGGAACAATATCCCTCCACCGGTGGTGGGATCGCGATCGGTCATCAGATGACCGAGTCGAGCCACCACGGAAGCCTCGGCAGAGTACCGTCCGTAGAGTCAAGCAGAAACGATTTACCAAGAATACCGTCCGAACAGAACGGCCACCGACTGACGTCGGAGTACCAGAGTCCGAATTCCTTGAGAGATCCTAACATGAGGTAAGCATAGACGAGAAAATCGCGCGCGAGCGCCGCCGACCGCTGGACAAGCGCGACAAGGTCGCGTGGTTAAAGCGAGAGCGGACACGTGGGAGGGAAGAAAAGACCCTTCTCCTCTCCCGGGGAGACTCATCAGAGTTCGACAAAGATGATTCTCGCTTCGAGTTCGGTCGTCGCTCGCAAGCAGCGACGTTCGTGCGGTACGCTCGCGCGATCACCGATGCTTCACCCTGACCAGGACCGATCCGCGTGCGGCAGACTGGAAATAAATATAAAAAAAAGAAATGTATCGCGTTGCCACGCGAACCTTGGTCTTGGTCGGCGCGAAGCGCGATCGATCGCCGGTGTACCCTAAGAGTTGTGTACGCACCATTTCAAGATTGCCGAGCGCCGCGGAGAATTATTCGAACTTAAGAATGGAGGGCCTGACGAGGCTGCAAGAGCACCGGCTCGAGCTGCAGCATCGCCTCGATATGCACAGAACGCAGATGGAGATGCCGCCGTCACCGTCGCCGAGCAGCAGGAGTTTAGCGCCTTTCAGCTCGGCCAGCTCGAGCTTGTCCGAAGGCAGCAATCAGCCATCCGGCGAAGACTCGGCCAGCATCGTCACAGGTACACTATTCTTTTCTCATTCTATCCCCCCCCCCTCAATCCACCCACTGAACCCGCCCTACGATGGTGAGGGGACCAGAACCAAGAAGTCTGCTCCTCGATGATCTAACGAACGAACTGCGGAAACACGAACGCCGTGTAGATACCCCGGATCCCACGAGAGAGCCAACTGCCAAAGATACGGAGAAAGCAGACGGTCGTTTCTTTTGCCGAGCATAAATCGCGCGTGAAATGACGGACCATCGTCATGTTGTGTGTACCATCACCACCAAAAACCGACGGCGGTGCGCGAAGGTGGTCAAACGACACGATGAAAGAGTTAATCGGACGATGGCTTTGATGGTTCGTGCATGCTTCCGTTTTTTGGTGTTCCCGAGGATATTAGAGATCCCCGAGTTGATGGCTCCTCCTTGCCGATCTAGCGAGCGAGCTGGGCGAGGTCTCGCTCGTGGAGAGACACGTGTTGCGCTTATTTTCATTAGCGGCCGCCTTTTAGGATGCGACGAATGTGACGCGACTGGCGATTTCTAGGGCTCTTTGCCGTCGTAGAGCTATATACATTCTATAGGCAAATCGAATTGAGTTGATTTTTCTGAGGCCGAGTGCGCTGAAGTTTTGATTTTAGCGTTAAGAGTTAGCCGTTCTTTCTTTTTCTCTCTGTCTCTTTCTTTCTTTCTTTCTTTCTCTGTCTCTCTCTTAAGGATTTCGATTTCTTGCATGGCGTTTATCGCTCGGTAAGGCGATGCGGGGCGAACACGAGGCACCACGCTGAGTATATCCGACCGTTGTCGATTTCTAGACAAGAGCCTCGGCGACACGGCGTCCGACGTGATCAGCGACAGTTCCGGGGTGGGAACCTCGCAGTCCGACACGACCAATTCATTATCCATTCCCGGCACGACGGTGGTCTGCGTGGAGAACTACAACAGCGGGATCACCGGCCATCTGACTATCAATCAAGGAGACATCCTTGAAGGTACACCACCAGGCAAATCCAGCAAAACCGTACTCCTCTCTCTCGTCTAGCTCCGTTGACTTCGCAATCAACGGCGACGCAACGTCGCTCGTTCGATGTCCTGTGATCTTCCGTGTTCCGCGTGATTGACACCGTCATTTACCGTCATTAACATTGTGTTCCGTAATTTGGGACGACGGCCGTCTCACTCTGTCTCTCTCGATTTCTGTTTTGTAGGTAACGCCCAGAAATATTTTTTTGATAGCAAGCGTGTTTTTGTTTCTTTATTTTTAACAGTCACCGGTGCCACCGACTGCGGCCTCCTGGAAGGGGTCCTGCGCGGACAGGGTACCGGCCTGTTCCCCGCGCATTGCGTTCAGGAGGTCCGGTTGCGTCATACGAATATACCTCTGGGCCCGCAACCCGCCAGGGACGGACGGAATCGAGTTCTGGGTCGCAGAGAGTCGCAACACAAGTACTTCGCTACCGCACCCAGATTAAAGAAACCGTGAGTTCCGTGCTTGATGATTTTTTAAATCGATCTCTTAGGCTGTATCTAATGAAAGATACAATAATGATTTTGAATTCTCAGTGTCACGTCGGAGCCCCGCACTGTTGTTCTTCATCGTTCGAGGAAAGGTTTCGGCTTCGTGTTGCGCGGCGCCAAGGCCACCTCGCCACTAATGGAACTCACGCCGTCCGCCAAGTACCCGGCGTTACAATATCTGGACGATGTCGATCAAGGAGGCGTGGCCGATTTAGCAGGTCTCCGGAAAGGAGACTTTCTCATTCACGTAAGTTTGCAGACGTAGCTATTAATTTATCGCTAAATATGACAAGAATAAGACGAGAATAATTATTGTGGAATTTCCATAGTTTTATATTCTTTGGATTGAATTGCATTATTCTCTTGTGAATATTCCAGATCAATGGCGAGGACGTAACGACGGCCTCCCACGAACACGTGGTCGATCTGATAAGAAAATCGGGAGAGTTGGTGCGAATGACCGTGGTCTCGCCGGTGATCAGTCTTCCGAATTCCCAGTCGGCGGCCGCGTTGCCAACTAGTCAACCGATTCAGAGACAATACGCAACCTTGCCGCGCAAGGGTAACAATAACGTGGTGATCGGCGGCACGCTCGGCAGGTCTCCAGCTCCCGTACCGCCGCGAAGAGATCCGAAGACCACGCTAAGCGTGGGACGAGCGAGAGCACGATCGATGGTCGCGGGATTAGGTAACATACTAGAGATCGGTCTTGCGATGTCTAATGGACACCGTGAAATATTCATGCTATGTATTTGTGATATTTCTCGCAGAAGGAGGCGGCGAAAGGGACGATCGCGACGAGATCGCGTCGACCGGCGCGAAGTCGAGCAGCGCGGAATCGATTCACATGCCGCAGCAGGCATCGACCGGATCGAACACCGGTCAAAACACACCAGTGCAACCGAGAACAGCCAGTATCCGATCGCGTCCGACCTCCAGCAGAATCACCGCCGCGGAACTTGAAGTAACTATCTCTCGTCCGCTTGCGGCACGCGCGCCGAACATGCTCCCTCTCTCTTTCTTTCGCAAGATCACAGAATCTATCCGTGCGCTCGTTGTCCTCGAATTGAATGGCATTGTGTGCACGAGACGAGACCGAGGCTTCAGCTTCGTCCTTTAATTTATCTTCCAGGAACTATTTCAGCGACAGCAGGGTAGCGCCGGCGGTCAGTACAGCTCGTCCATGATGAGCTCCTCTCACTTTCAGACTACCACTGGTCAGTCCACCAAGTCGCATCCGTCGTCGCCTGCCAAGACCGGCAGGGTATACGCGAGCGTAGCGGAGATGAAGCGCAAGGGCAAAGTAAGGATGACCTGCCACTCAGTTACGAGTTCGCACTCGCCCTCTCGTTCGCGTTTTTCTCTTTTTAACATTTACCCTATAGTTGATAATGAGCCCTTCGATGAAAGCTGCCCTATATAATAACCATTAACTTGTTTATTTATTTGTTCATCTCATCCATTAGTAGTTTGATTGAATTATCTGACACTCCTTTAGACAACTGCCCTAGATTATTCTAATATAGACACGTCTTTTTCTCTACTTATTTCCCTTGTATCGTACCCATCGATAGTAATTCGTTGATACAATACTCGACGGTTAAGGATACCCCGTAAGAAAAGTCTACCAGCGTCGAAAGCGTCGTCCGGCTCCTCTCTCTGGGCAATGGTAATGGTGGTTGTTTTCTTTTGCACGTGTGTTATAGTTTGCGCGTAAACCGGTGCGAGCGCACAGCAAAGGACGGTCCTGGTGCGGACGAGACGACGAGGACTACTACTTATATTACTGATCGAAAATACTTTGTTTCTAGCTCGTCCGTGGCTTGCATGATTTCAGGTGACTAAGCCATTTGCTAAATGAAAAGAAATCTGACGTCCGCGAGGGCGTTAGGTGCCACCTACAGCTTCACGTGTTCACGCCTCAAGTATGATTAACCAATTGCCGCATTTGCATTTAACCAAGTTTAGCGATTTTCTTCCGTTCCTTAAGTCGCTCTTCAGGAATTGGTTCTAAAAGCATGGAAGGCTAACGATACGTAACTATCTACATTCTTCGCAGTATTCGACAGCATTTAACACTTAAATGACATTTCGCTGAAGCAGTAATGGTAGTTGGTCACGGTAGCTTGGAGTTCACGCTTAGCAGGAATACGCTTCATCCTCGTATTACATTTCTCCAATGTCCTTTTGCCGTTTGTTTCACTGTATCCTTCGTCCCTTCACGAAGTTTTAAATCGCAATTCTGTAAATTCTTCACGCTCCGAGTTTTTCAAAGTTAGCAAGGCGATGACGCCGGCGTTCACGAGTCGCAGTTTATACGAGCCTCTTGTCATTACGTTTGCAGTCGCAATCGAGAGTACGCTTCTTCGGCGGCTTGGGCGGCGGTTCCGATCTTCACAGGGACTTCCATAGCACGCCGGATCTCAACGTGCAAGCGCAATCGTCGTCCCTTCTGGCGCCCAAGTGCCATAGAAGCCAGGAAGACGTAAACGCCCTAAACGGTAGAAATGGGCTTCCACCACCGAATCATCCACCGCCACCTCCACCGGTCGGGCAAGTCATCAAGATGAATGTTGGCGCCAACGTGCCGGACGTCGTTACGCCAGCCTCGGTCTACGATAACATGGCGCACATCCAGCAAGTCAAAGGTAACAGTCGTTTTCTGACAATCTCGTTTATAAATCCCCTTCGCTATATTGAAATGATTTATTATGGGCTTTGATATGTGTGGAAATAAGTATACTTTTAATTTAGTATACTTTCATTCTTCCAATGTTTTGTTGCATCATAAAAAATATCGTTGTATTTGTTATACGCAGAACTCGCGGCAGCCACAGTCGACTACGGAGTGATGTCGAGCTTCCGGCCGTCGAATAGCGCGAAACTGTACGCTTCGCCGGAAGACATGAAGACCGTTGGATATCGCTCGCGTAGTCTACCGGCCAATCGTCCGCATCTGAGAAAGTCCCACAGTTTACGCAGCACGCCAAGCAGCACGACGTTCAAGTCGACCGGTAGCCAGCAGGCGTTGAATACCAACATCAACATGAACAGTAACGGAAACGGTAACAATTCGGTCAACAATCAGTACGCGCAACCGTTGAAGACCACCAGGAGTCACAGCACGGCCGGTATTCGCGAGCGAAAGAAGAAGACTGTCGTGAGCAGCAGCTCGTCTGTCACGAACCTTTCATCGATCGCATCCGGCGCAAATGGGACACCCACGCCACCCTCTTCGGCACCGCCGATCCCCGAGCCGGATTACAGTCTCTCGGAGTCGGAGAACGATGAGGGCGAGGACGAGACGGACGAAGATGGCGAATCGGAGATTGCGAAGGAGCTGGAGAAGGCGGCGGCGCGAGAGAAACTAGAAGCAACGCGAGAGACGTCCGGCAACTCCAACACATCCGGCTCGAGTTCGTCGGGCAGTGGTTCGCTGCCGCATTCGTTCAGCGTCGAGGAGATTCAGAAAGTGCGCACGCAGTTAAAGTCGTCCAAGAGCCATCCGAACGACTTTCTCTTGCAGACGCAGCAATCGCTCGTCGAGGACGGCGACAACAGCTCGAGCGGCGTCAGCTCGGATCAGGATGTGCCGGTGGGCCCACCGATGGGCTTCGACGACACCGCCGTGCGGAATCTAGCCAATCAGGAGAGCAACCAGCACTCGACACCGGGTGGCGCGGCCCCGATCGAGAAGGAGAGCAACCAGACCAAACGACCAGGCTACGGCGGCAGCGGTTTGCTGACCAGGCACGCAGTCAGCCTGGCGCAGCTGCCGCCGCCGATCGAGGCCGATGCCGAGGAGCAGAACAACGATCTGTTCGTACCGCCGCCGCCGGAATTCAACGCCGGTCCGTCTGCCGGCGGCCAAGACCAAGAAGTGGTGGTGTTCGCGCCGCCGCCGCAGTTCTGCGACAACAAGCAGCAACAGCAGCAACAAGCCGCGCAGAATCGCGTCAAGATAATCGGCGCGATTCCCAAGGCCGCCGGGAACCAGGTGAAGGCGTCGGGCGGTCGGTTGCCGTAGAGAGGAAACCACGGATCGCTGCACGGATGATCTCTATTCGTGTATCATTACTTCCCGACGAGGCGAGCGGAGAAGAGAATTTTTAACACGTACATCGCGATTTCTCGAAGTCAATATATTTAGAGGCTTTCCGCCTTTTTCGGTAGTGATCACCGCGCGACGAGCGTACTAAATTTAGACTATACCGATCCGGTAAGAGAGGATCGACGATCCGCGCGAGCGTATATAAAGCGCGGTCGCTTGGACGACCTTTTTTTTCCAAGAGTAAATCGTATTCTAATCGAGCGTCTAGGAGTCGTAGGAAGTATACCGAGGAGATAATCGAGCGCGTTTTTACCAAGTAAGTTTACGAGTGTGAGCGTACGTCCGATTGCACCACAGTAGAGGATTGGTTTGTCGCACACGAGCGCACGGTCGATCATAAGTTTCCACCGCCACCCCGTCCGTGAGTGAGCCGACAGATCCACAAACCGATTCGCTGCGTCGTAGAGAGAACGTGAGCGGCCTAAGGGCACGGAGGAAGCAAACACACACACATTCCGACGGAAGAGGACGAACGGCCGAGATGGAGATAGAAAGGCAGGAAATGCATCTGATGCGTGTACGCGTGCGTGAGTTGTGACGCGTGAATGTGTGCGATGCATATCGGTTTGTTTTTTCATGTTTCTATCGAACTACGAGGTGTGTTTTAATACTTTTACACGACACGACACGACACCCTTCGATCCGAGAACACGGAACTGTCGAGGCAGTTTTTTGCAAGTCGCTTCTAAACCAATTTTAAGCAAAAGGCATCACAGCAGTCTCGCTCACTCTCGATCCCTCCCCCCCTTTGCCCGACGAAGCGTCGACAGCGATGATTTCGGTGACGATGACGCGAAGATCACGTAACTGATTAGTCGTTAATGTTGAACCGACGCGGTTTTGTTTTTAGTTTCTCTCGTGTCTAGACACTGCTCAAACGCCTAATCACAAAGCTCTACTCGCGAAGTCACTAGAGATTCTTCCTAGTTTGTAATTGCAAATATTATTAATATTAGTATTATGATTTTATTATTATATTATTAATATTATTGTTAGAGCATTGTTATTATAATTATACGGCGACTGTAACGCTCCACTGACGAGCCCCTCGAGAAAGCGTAGTCGCGTCACAAAAGGATGTGCAGCACTATACTTCGTTATAATGCACCATCATTTACTCCAGCCTGTGTAAAGTAAATCGTACTCCTTCCATCCGCGTGAAAAGCTTCCTTGAGCCGGAAAACTTTTTGTATCCGCGCATCGCTGTTGAACAAGCGTGAGAATTAAAGTCGCGCGGGCGAAAAATCTCTCGCAAGCACGAAATCGATGAGACTCACTGATGATTGGATCGGATTCTCGAGCTCTTCGCACAAGCGCGGCCCAAAATCTTCTTGCAAATTAATTGCGAGTATGTACATATATATATATATACACACACACACTGAACCTTTCCGATTATTGTTTCTACGCCTTCGCGAACGCTGGACAAAAACAAAAATCGCGTTTTGTGTAGGTGCGAGCGCGCGTGAGTCGCCGTGTGGTTTTTTGAGGCGTGGGAGAGGCCGAGTCAATCGTACGTTTTTAAATGTTCCTTCGATATATTTCATTGTCGTCGTTTTTCGATATAAGCACCAAGATCCGACACAGCGTAAATACCATGTATATTCCTGAACATTCTTTTGTGTGTATGTGTGTGTGTCTGAATATGCAAATAGTCCGCGAGATATTCAGATGTCTGGATATTTTTATCGAAGGATACGTTTTATAAGAAAATTATTAAAACAATAATTTACGAGGAAGAAGGTCTTATTCGGTCGAGGCTGGATCTTTATGCCTTGAATAATTTTCGTGCGAATTTATATATATTTTTCCAGTTCTGCAAACTGCGCGCCGATTTTTGGTCTTAAAATGCAGTCCTGAGCTGAAGCTGGAATAGTAATATCACGAATTAAATTGAATAATCAATTTAATAATGATGCTAATAAGCTTCTTAAAACATTGCAAAGAATTTTTTGCGAAAAATATCATCCTAGCCAAGGTCCGAATCTGGACTCTTTCCGGAACGGGTGTCTTTACTAATTTACACGAAAATTATTAGGCATAGAAACCGAATAAGGCTTATTTTTATTTATTTGTGTTATTCATATATATTGGTCCAATCTCACTTATTACGAGGAAGATTCCAGACAGAGTTAAAAAATTATAAATTATAAGAATAACTATACTGCATCCAGCGCGGTTCATGCGTTATATCTTATATATTTGTCTTTTTTAACTTCCTTTCTTGAACAATGATGACTCTATATAATTTATTAGAATTAGGTATAGTCCTATTTTAATACCCCAAAATAATATTCATCCAAATAAAGCAAACCGGTATCCACTTGGTGTCCACAAATCGGAATATCACGAGATATTTGGATATTCAATGAATACGTGAAATAATTTCATCCAGGAATAAAGAAAGTCGGTATTACACTTGATATTCACAAATCGGAATATTATAAGATATTTGGATATTCAATGAATACGTAAAACACACACACACACACACACACACATCCGATGACGTTCACTGGATGTACACTGGCTGTGCAGGATCGCGTATCATTCGCGGGATTGTTCCGTAAACCCTCGCGGGTCAGCGAAAAGCAATACACAATGCGTGCATCACGACGGCTCGTACAACAATGCGGCAAACAGAGAGATCAGCTGAGAGAGAGAGAGACGAGGCTTTATTTTTCTTTGCCGCGCACGTGGCGCGCGCGGCCACGTGGCGTCCCGTGCGGTGCGCGTGCACGACGTCAGTCGCGTGCACCGGAGCGGATTCGCGGCCGAGATATATACATATATACATATATATAAATATAATTACGACATTCCTGCCAAAAGTAATATAGTAGTCTTATATATCAAAATTTACGCGCGAGAGAGAGAGTTAACGTTTGCGTAACACGACGACGCGTAAGAGGACACACTTTGTAATCTAGTTGTTCCCTCCCCGTCCCTCCCCCCGTTCCTCTTGTTTCTCCTCCGCGTCGCAGGATCGAGATCGGGATCCCCGAGACGCACGGCGAAGGATCGTGTTATCCTTGAACGGGGATCCAGGAATCGCCGCCTGTGCGCGCACGCGATGAGTGGGCTGTTACTTTTGACAACTTCGAAGATTCAAAGCTTTCAAAAAATTCGAAGCTTCGAAGTTAACTCCGAACCTTCGAAATTAACTTCGAAGCTTCGAAGGCACCTTGAACTTCGAAGGTTCGGAATTAACTTCGAATCTTCGAAGTTATCAAAAGTAACAGCTCTAGTTCTGACTTCCTTGTTGAAACCTACCAGTAAAGTATTTATACATGTATAGTATATGTATATATATATACACGACGCGCAACACAGGGCTGTTTCCCTGCACGCGGCGAGGATTAATCGGCCGCGGAAAATTCGAGAGGGAGAGAAACGCAGCGTCTCTTCGTCGTCGCGGGAATGTCCCGTTAAAATCACCGGTTCGCGTGATTGCGGTCTTGACGCGGGAAAGGACTGAAACACGCCACGACGTGAAACCTCGCGATTTTTCACGGTTCCATCAGATTAGTTAATTTCTTCTCTCGGAAAGCCCTCTCTCGCGCACCGGGAGTTCGACTCCCGTTACCGATTAATTCGCGCCTCGCGAGGGGAACGTGGCGTGTGCGATACAGAGTGTATCGAAAATAAAAGATACGATTTTATTACTTGCCCGCGGAAGATTTTAATATTTGATGTTAAGTAGGGCTGTTGCTTTTGACAACTTCGAAGCTTCGAAGTTAAAGGTGCTTTCGAAACTTCCAAGTTAGCTTCGAAGTTAACTTCGAAAGCACCTTAAACTTCGAAAGTTCGGAATTAACTTCGAAGTTTCGAATTCTTTCTAATCTTCGAAGTTATCAAAAGTAACAGCCCTAATGTTTAAGTAGTAAAATCGCGACCGATGGAATGCGGATGAATGGAAACGGCCGACATATCGGTTTTGCCACCATTCATGCTTGATTCGCTCGACGATATTAATATAGTAATATAAATATTCCAAGTATTTGTTATTATTTAATCTGCCCGATGAAGCTTTCGGGAAGGAAGGATTGGACGTGAATTTCACGGGGAAAACGCGAAAGAAA
This sequence comes from Aphaenogaster ashmeadi, assembly GCA_003063805.1. Classification (NCBI taxonomy): domain Eukaryota; kingdom Metazoa; phylum Arthropoda; class Insecta; order Hymenoptera; family Formicidae; genus Aphaenogaster; species Aphaenogaster ashmeadi. The sequence goes on from NJRQ01000443.1 coordinate 145,177, forward strand.
TATATTCGCGCATGCATTTCTCGACACACTCTGTACACCACGCTCCGACGCGAGAACGGCAAGTGCCAAGGAGAGCCATCGAGAGCCGTAGCTCGATAATTGTACTGCAACCGACTGAATTTTTGGACCCACTCTTTATTACCGTCTAGCAATCCTACGTTTAATCTCGCTCATCCCTCTTCCCTCCCCTATCCGCCGTCATTCTTCACATTTCAGTTATCACTATCATTAATATTATTATCAAGCAATTACTATTAGTATTTTGTATTATAGGTATTGTATTGTAAATTGCAAGGTACGTGCAATGTTTCGACGATGAATAATAATCAATCATGTTCAACTAACGCGCTTGAGGCTTTATCTTTACCTTCATCCCGACACTCCGGAAGATATACGCACAGGGAGGCGGGAGATTCTTGATATATGCACACAGCATCCAGACTTCGCCGTAGCATCGACAGGATATTAGTCCAATCAACGTCCAGCATTACACAGTTCTGAAACTTAATAATAGCTTTCCATATTTCGGGATATATTATTCGCAACCGTTGACGTACACGTAGTAGTACATCTTTTTCAAATCTACAACTGATTGCTGCTAACGTAGTACGTCTTTTTATATTTTAAGTCCAAATTAATTAAAATGAGTTATTTTTTCAAAAATATATGTAATAAATTTTAAAAGTTTTTTAAATTTAACATTCCCCACGTTCATAATTTGATATTTTCTCTATTTTGATTTGTAATAGGTAAATTTCCTTCAATTTCAAAGTAGTTACAAGTAGTCACAAATACAATATTTTAAAACAAATTTCATAATTCTTATTCTTGTTTTAATGACAGAACTTTGCGGCAATCAGCTATAGATTTAAGTTTATTGTATTCAGTTTCCAGTTTTAGAAAAGTGAAAAATGTAAAATGTCATTTACATCAATTCATTTCGAATCGAAATCTTTATGTCCACTTCCAAGTTTGAGTTATAAAAAAAATTTTGGGTCGTTAGGTACTTGAGCAAACTAAAGACTTGAAGAATCGGAACAAGTGCAAGATGAATATTGTTTGACTTGGCTGAAGATCAGGAAACTGCCGTCATTTTCGGGATATCGAGAGTGGTATTAAAGTGAGGAGACAACGAGAATACGATATCGCAACCGTGAAATTATTATTATTCTCTTACAATATCTATCTCTTTAATGTTCTGTTCTTGAGCTATAAACCGTCATTCGTGTTTGTACATGAAAGTATCCAAAAAAGACAAAGCACTGTTCGACGCTCGGATATTTCTCCCTTATTCGTCTCTCATTCGCTCGGACTTCGGGAAAAGCTCCCGCGCGCTTCGCTTCCCTAGCTATCACTCCGAATTTTTTTTTCTTTTTTTCCCTCTCGTAGAACCACTATGTGGATTAATGAACACCGGCGGTGCTTTTAACGATCGGTCGATCCACACAATGAACGCAAGTTTTGTCTTTTCCTTTATTATTATTTGGCAGTGCGAAACAACCGTGCTCTTTCGCTTTCCCCTTCGCTACGCAATTCGAGTCTTGTCGAGTCTTGTCGGATATGAGAAACGCTACATCGACCTCGGCGCGAAGTGGCGAGATATCGTGAGATCGTTCGCGGGCCCAAAAATCCGGGCCGATATACAATTTTAGGTGGTCCAGTCGATCCTCGCCGCTCCGTCCATAGCGCGAGAGATATCGTCTCCCTTTTCCTCCTTTAAGAATCTATAAGGGCTCGCGAGATAACGCAGCTAAATTGTGGGCTCGCCAGTTTTCGTCGTTCCGCGCGTATATATACTTCGAGTTTCTTTCTACACGCTATAAACCATATTAGTTTAAACTATGCAATATATTTTCCTACTTTTATACAAGTACAAGCACTTCTCTCTAACCGAAGCAATCTCGCGGGGGCCGCGATATCAGATCATTAATTGTTAAAGGGCTCAGCAAGCACAATAAGGATGTCTATCACAACAATACATTTTATATCGCACACTATTTATAGGAAAACAAAAATTAATCGAGCGAATAAGATTGAATAATAGCAATAAAAATACGTGATGATTTTATGGGACTCTTTGGAACCAAGGTAAGAAAGATATATCTTCTAATACTGATTACACGAATCAATCGGTGTTTCGCTAACTAGGATTTGGGCGGCCCTCGTCGCGATCGCTTGAACTCTCTCGTCACGCTTTTACATAGAATTTATAATAAATGCAAACACTATATCTGTAATAAGCTATACTTATATGCACATATCTCGGGGGGGAGATGGGCCCTTTGTATATCGCGTCACACTCAATTATTTACATGTTCCCGAGCCGCGGCAAAGAAAGCCCCCGATCGAAAGTTACATTTCTCGATCTCCGTCCCGTCGCCGCCGCCGCCCGCCCAAAATAATATTCGCCACGCGACCGTTTCCTCCCGACCTTCGGTGTGTGCTGCTGCTGCTGCTGCCTTTCCTTTATACATTTACAAGCCTTGTAACTTCTATCGACACGCTGCTACATCCACGTACAGTGACGATCGGGTCCGACGAAAACCGGAAAACCGCACCGAGCCCTCGCGCGGCTTTGTAACTCTCGCTAGCCCTTTTCCTTTCGTCGACGCCGTGTGAGATCCTCGGGTGTGTATACGTGCGCTCGTAGAAATCCGCTCTCTCGGCTTTTCCAGGACGCCCCAAGGAAATTCCACGCGAAAATGTGCTTCCATTTGCTTTACTGAGGTAAGTATTAATCAACGTCCGAATTAATGCAATAAATTTCCGTCTTTCCTTGATTTTCTGTCTTTACTAATCTTCTTAAAATTTATGTTTTAATTAGCATTTTGAATGGTTCTTAAGCCTTTCGCGTGGATTTTTTTCGGAAAAGGAAGTAAAATTTGTTCTCTGAAAACGAGATGCTTTGCATGCTAGTTACAATTAATTCAGTGAAGTCTATGATTAAGTCGTGATTAAGTAGATAGGGAGAATCTCACAGGTAAAATTTCTTTCGTATTCCATTCATTTGCACTTCCTTCCTCTAACTTTTGCAAAAATACGACGCCCACAGAATTCCTGTACCTCTCCACACTCTCGCATTCCCTCCCTTTCATTCTCTCCTCTCATTCTGCCGCTTTCTCGCGCCCATCATTTTTTTGTCCTATATTAATTACAGCTAATGTGTCTCTCTCTCTCTGTCATCTTCTCGCACGCACCATTCAAAAGAAGTAAATCTACGGCGTATATATTTATGTATGTATTTGTGTGTATGTGTGCATGCGTATGCGTGTTGTGTTCCGCAAAATTCTTTCCAAAAACGCAATAGGAAAAAAAAAGAACGAGTGTTCGCGTATTTCGCTTCGTTATATTTTCTGCTCTTCCTCTTTTCCAACGCTAATACAGACCTAATTAACTTAGAGAACATTTTACAACGTTTCCCTTAAATGTACGCCCCTATTATTTAGTGCATTGCGCAGCACCGCGTGGATTGATTTACATAATTCTATAAAAAAAAAACGCACGAAACGTGTAAAGAAAAGAACACCAGAAATCATAGAAGTGGGACGATTTCCGTTCAGGTCAGACTTCGTGCGCTAGAAAGACGTATACAAATCGTTTTACGCTGCTTTTATATGTACCCCCCCATTTTCTTTCAGCCTTCCATCTCTTTTTCGCATTATTATTATAAAAAATCCAATATCGATTCTACAACGATAATTTAGAATTGTCAACAGGCCGAGATACGAACAATGGTAAATATACGCAACGCAACAGTTACGCGTGTGCGGCTAGGCTACGTGTACCTTTTTAATATCCTTCGCGTTTGCACAGGAGAATTTGTTCACCGCCGTCGATTCGAGCGTGTTAAAAAAAATGCGGCTGCCACGCCACAGCGTAAAAAAAAGTTCTTTCAGCTAAATGCAGTCGGTTCGTTTTTCCTGGCTAGTGACAATGTATCGCGGGTGTAAACTCTCACAACGGGGAAATAACGCGCGAGGGAACGTAACGTACGAGAGAATACTTAGTCGGGATTAGAGACTCGCCAATTACATAATTATACAAGAGCGACCTAAACATATTCGCAAACTTATCGTTAAGGTACCATACCGAGCTCGTCCGAAAAATGATCACGAAACTTGATTCCTTTGTTGTACCTGTATTTTCGTATTGCCGATCCGCTCGAATTTAATTTTACATCGCGAGAAGTAGATAATGTAACTGGAAGGACCTTCGAAGAGTGCTTTCCTCTCCGTCTCTCTCACTCTTTGCTATTTGTCGCGGTTCTTCCATTCCACGAGATCAAGCGCGATCAAGTAACCGAGAGTTCTTTCCACCGTCTCACCTTTGCGCCAATATTATGAAAATGACAAAAGAAAGAATAAGAATTACTTAACAACTAATGGAACCTCTGCTCAGCTTTTTTTCCTTTCCCTAATAAATTATATCTAAATGTTATCAACTAAAAAGTCTTGAAATACGATCGATCTAATTGGTCGGTTGCAAAGAAAGACATGTTCCGTGAAATGATCATTTGTGCCAGAAATGGCAGATAAGTTTTCACGTACGTAAAAGATTGGTCCCTTACCTAATCGATACAATCTTGACTGACGACAGTTCATTTTACATGAGCAGAGATCGTGTGACAGAAAGTCGGCAAGGTGAGCAGATAGAAATAACAATCGACAGGGGGGAGATGATCGCGCCACAAAAGAACAAAAGTTAGGCGATGAACATGTGAATGATCGAGACACAATGAAATATAAAATAAAGATATCAGAGAAGCAAGGATCAAATGTAAACTTTCACTTAATTCGAAAGTAGCGCAAACGCTTAAAATATATCACAAAGACTAATGTTTCACTCTTTTAAGCGATGTATTCCGAATTTTTATGTTATTTGTACATTTTGACATATGATTGATATTAACTCTATCGACTTCTTTGCTTCTTGATCACTATTTCATTTATATATCTTATCGTGTTTCGGCCCGCAAGCGGGATCACAAAGAACGCATGACGATTCCTCACGAGATGTATCGTATGGCATTGAGGAGTCGTCCCGATAAAACTCGGATCGATTCGAAACGCGGGTAGCAGGACTCCAGGATATCTGGAATCCATAATATCCCTTTTCACACCCGTCCTGTTCTGTATGTCTCACTGGCAGTGCCTTAAATCACGAGCTCGATGAAATTTGGCAGTGCGCGATGAGCGCTCGAAGAATATCGCCGATCTTAAAGAAGATATATTTTATATAATCAATTAAATCAATAATCAATAATATAAATTAAATAATTAATTTTCTAAAGCTAGAAATAAATTAAATAAATCTTTCCATTTAGATTGGACATTCCTTCAGAGAATAATTAATTGTCCCAAGACCACAAATGTCAAAATGAATTAAAAATGAATTTAGTAATTGAAATTATAGTGCAAAAAATTAACTTTTTACATTATAATTTTCAAATAAATTTACAAAGTTGCGTTAACGAATCTTCTTCCTTAGGAACGACGATATACACTCGAAGGATATAAATCCGGGAACGGTGGCTGCGGCTAGGCCGTGTGTGTATGTATGCATGTACGTGTGTATGTATGTACGTATAAAGAGAAAAGAGCCGACGACGAGTTTCTTAGAAGCACGATATGAACGAATATATGCTCGTGCAATAGAGAGAGATACTACGTTAGAGGCGCGCCGTTAGAACGACGAGGCTGGCAGTGCGTGATTCTGGCAGTGACGCGTTTACGTTATCCGGTGTCGTTCTTTCGGCTCCTTCAAAAGGAAGGAAGAATCCACCGCCGTATGCGTGCCGCCCTCACGGGGACGCTGTGCTCGAAAAATCAACGGATGCAGAGAGATATACCTTTTTTTTTTAGACAGCTTTCGGTACTCGCGGGTGGCTTGCCTCAGCGGCGACGAGCGGCAAGCCCGACGCGGCCGCGAGTACAGGGTTCGTGTAATATGCCGTTTCGTTACGATAATTTCAACTAAGTATTTACATTTACAACTTCGCGGCCTCGCGACGCGCCGTGCACGCCACGTGCACGGAACACCCTCACACGCGGGCAGTTTGAAGAAAAGTAATTGTCACTCGTTAAAATATCGTGTCCCGATGGGGCAAACGTGACAACGACGCGTTATCGGAACGGCCGCTTCTTATTACATGCATCCTCGCGCGTCAGCTAGAGATCTATTCGGTTATACACTTACAATCATACTTTATAATAATAGTAAGAATAATTAATTGATTAATTATGTCGTAGAGCTCTTAATTACAGTCATATTGGCAGTGTTTCTTAGCTGGCGTGTAATGACGTACCGTCTTTGTCTGTCTGTGTGTCTCATACGGTCTCCATTTCTCTCCAGCCGCACGATCCCTCATTCATGTTCTATCTACTCATCCATTCCGACTTTCTCGCCAATCTCTCATCAATGTTTAGGGCTGTTACTTTTGACAACTTTGAAGATTCGAAGCTTCGAAAGAATTTGAAGCTTCGAAGTTAATTCCGAACTTTCAAAGTTTAAGATGCAGGCTGAAGCTTCGAAATTAACTTCGAATCTTTCAAGTTTAAGGTACTTCGAAGTTAACTTCGAAGCTTTGAAAGAATTTGAAGCTTCGAAGTTAACTCCGAACCTTCGAAGTTTAAGATGTCTTTGAAGCCTCGAAATTAACTTCGAATCTTCGAAGTTTAACCAGTTCTAATGACGCATATAGACGCCTAAAATTTTCGTGCCAAAACTGGTAATGACGCATATATGCGTACATTGAATAACTCCGATAAATTTCGATGGATCTGGATAAAACTTGGTATCCTAGAGTTTTTTGGGTCGCTGAATCGGAATCTGAGCTCACTACAAATTCGTCATCGTTCAGTTAATATGACTCCCGAAAATGCTCTCTTTGAACGGTTTTCGAGACGGTGAGCC
>NJRQ01000443.1:152188-171772 GCA_003063805.1 Aphaenogaster ashmeadi
TACGTATTCATAATGGAATATCTAAGTTAGCCACTTGAAGCCGCCATATTAGATCCGCCATTATGAATTTTGAAATTTCGATCCTGGATTCGTCATCAGCGACCCAAAAAACCCTTAATGGATAAGCTTCCATGTAAAAAACGAAATTATTTGCTCTCACCAGTTTTGGCACAAAACGTTGATTTCGGGTCCACCAGTGAAGTGGTTAAGGTGCTTCAAAGTTAAAGTTTCAAAAGTCCAAGATCCAAAGCTTTGAAAGAATTTGAAGCTTCGAAGTTAACTCCGAACCTTCGAAGTTTAATGAGCTTCGAAGTTAACTTCGAAGCTTCGAATCTTCGTAGTTGTCAAAAGTAATAGTTCTAGTTTTTCAGTCAACTCTTAGTCATTCAATACACACGACATGACATATATTCTTCTCCTTCGCGAGCCTTAATTTACATCAAATTCTATTCGCTACGCGTGCACACGCGCGCGGCGTTGCTACTTCGCGATCGTTCGCTAGGAGTATTCGCGGTCGCAAAATTTATCTCTTTTTACGACCGCGACAAACCACGAAGTGTGCGAATCGCAGGAGCGGCGACGCAGCGCACGTCGCGCTCTTTGTTCGCTTCCTTCAGCATTCTCTGCTTAACAAGTCCGTGGGAAATGTAACACAGCCTACGTAATTTACCCCTTTTGAGGGTAACAGCTCATCAGTTGCGGTCGCGCGGCATGTTCAACTACTCTCATTTCTCGTCATCTTGACAGCAATCTTGACAATCTTGATTAAAATTTGCGCTCTTTAACGCGACGAGCGTGCGCCAACATGCCGCGCGAAACTCAGCAGAAAGATAAAAATAACACGATGATGAAGTACACGAGAAATCGAACACGTCTCGGGCGCGGAAACGAGGCAAGCTCGATGCAAAAGCTGGCTCGGACATGCCTCGGGCCTTGAGACTCACTCTCTCTTTTTCCTTAATTTTGTTTTGTACATCGCCTCTCCGTTCCATCTCTACGACAAACGAAGAGAAATAATCCTCGATAGAAACCTCGGTGGCGCACGTGCCGCAATCTTTCAATTTCATGCCGAGCTCTCAAGCCTGGGAGACTGTCAACCCCATTCGGGGAAATAACGGCGAATTCGGAGCATTATCACTCAGTATCTCTCTTTTTCACACACACATACGCACTTTCATTCGTACTCTTGCACACACACATCCTCACTTAACAGCCTAACTCCCTTCCCCGATTTTCTCTCGTCTCTCATACAGTGCCGATACAGTCTTCTGCGTCCGCTTCGCGTTGTCCACGATCCTCTTCCTTCTTCCCATCTTCTTCTTTCTTCTTTTCTTCCTCTCAGTCCGTTTTCATGTCATCGTATGACGACAGCCGACGCGAGTTTCTACCGAGTTGTAAATCGAGGTAGACGTATCTTCTTTCTTCTCTTCCCTCCTCTTCACTTCTCTCGAGGCATCGTCGGAGATTGCAAAGATACCATCAGTTCCCGGAAGTGCCAAGGGGCCGATGTTAGATATTAATTGAGTCCTAAGGCCACCAGAGTGATTATCTCCTTATAAATTGTTAACTACCGCTTAAATATTTTGTCTGTGCACTCCCTCTGTTTCCTTTGGCAAAACCAAATACGCAAAAGCTCCTCTTTACTGCTTTCTTTTTTTCTTCGCTTTTTGTCTTTGTCTACCGTTTTCACCACGCGTCTGTCCCTGGGATCTTGATCGGCGGTAGAAGACGGTACAAAACGTATCCACGGTGAGGCACTTTCGAGGCCCAGACTTAGCGCTTCCGAAGCCGACGAGCGTCGAAATATGCGAGGTACTCGTGGCAGGGATCCGCGTAGAATTAGCGTGTTAGTAGATGTATCCATCGATAAATAACGACGAAGATGTTCATTGCAAGATGAGCAATGTTCTCGTCCCCAAAACGGAGAATCGAGGACGGATGATCGTCCCCCTTTGTTCGTCCTCCAGTTGTGTCCCTTGTTCTTATCGCTACTGTGTGCTACTCGATTCATCCTGAATTTACCTCTCGCACGATTTCCTTCGACGTTGCGATTCTTACTTTCTAATCGATCCGCAAGGATTGGTCGTTCATCTAGATTAGATTATCTTCTAAAGCGGTCTCCGTCTCTTTCGATACGTTCGGGTATTTCAGGCCGCATCGTCGTGGCCTTCGTCTTCACCAACCAGGAAGTGTTATAGACCGTGTCGTGCTCGTGTCAGCGGCAGCACTCTGTTCTTCTCTGGTTCAGGTGTTGGCGCTCGTTTAGGTCAGTTCTGGTATCCGGCCGATTGGCCGACATTATCACGAGTCCTTTACTGGCTTCCGACGCTGCTTCACTCGCGCCGTCGGCGGCGTGCGACCGCTTATCGCGGGATAGAGAGCCAAACTCACTTGTTCCGGGTTACTAGCGGCCGCTTTGCGAATACCTACATGTTTCGTGCTTTGTACTTCGGATTCTAGTACCCATTCGTCCGGTTCTCTGTGGGGAAACACGCAACGACAAGGATAAATCACGAGCCTTTCGGATATTACGCGTAACTAATTAAAAGTTTACATGGCAACTTACATATCTTGGGGATACCACCGTAGCAGTACCTTCGTCTTCCCGTCCAATTCGACTCTCCTCGCTAAAACCTGGAGGAGGAATTTTATTGAAGTAAATCTCGGTAAACTTTTACGACGCTAGCTGCACGGCGCGATAATTGTACGCTCGTAACTTACTTGACTAGTTAGTGCCATCGAGTTTCCTGGCGTTTCAGCTAGTCGCCCCTGCGTCCTCGATGTCGCTAGCTCCAGTAGCCTGTGCTGGAGACCCTCCATTACTCCCGAGTCAAAGTAATCAAAAAGTCTCGCTGCAAAGACATCGCGATATTAATAATACACTACCAATTTATATATAAAATATATTCAAGAGAAGAAAAGAAATTTATAACCACTGAGTCGCGCGAAGAAACAACACTCACCAGACCAAGGTTGCCGCCTATATCTAAGCTTCTTGCCATTTCTCCTAACAAGCTTGCCGCCGTTCTCGCAACTACGCCTTCCGTTACTGCTGCTCGTTTCCGGCTGATTGAAGTGACCATTCACGTGCCTCTCGAGGGCGGTCTGCAAATAAATGCGGATTAGTTTTTTAATATTTTCACAAAAGCCAGTGGCATGAAAGGAAAATGTGTTACCTGAGAGCTGAATCTGCAACCGCAGCCATCGACGATGCATCGAAAGGGTTTGTTACCGCCGTGAGACAGAACGTGTCTCTCCAGCCATCGTCGAGAACATGAGGTCCTACCTTGCACCTTGCATCCCTGCCAATGACAGACGAAATTGTCGCCGCCGGTTTGCGAGTTGATGTGCGCGGCCTAAAAAGAATACAAAAGCTAGATTTTATATTATACCCTTAATGATAAGTAGAATTTTTTAAGAAGTACAAGGCTATTGATCGACGAATACATTTTCTGCAAAGATTAAAACGACGTTGTAGGTAGGTTAGATTCAAAGGTAAAAGATCTTCTGTGGCGTACCTGTAGATGCTCCAAAAGACCACCCACGGACTCGAAGCTGGCTTCGCACTTATCCCAGCGACAAATCCCGCTGTCAGATCCCTGCGGTCTGTCCTTCTCGGGCGCTCGTGCCGGAAACCGAATGGTAGTGGGTGCCGAGAGGATAGGCGACGGTTTCGATTCGCTGCTTCGGGAGTCCTCCTCATCGTCATCTTCGTCGACTGGCGCCGATTGGCCATCCTCATCCTTACTGTCCTCTTTCGACGGCGACGATAGCCTCGAAATGGGGGAGTCATGACCGCTCTGCGATCTCAACGCACCCAGAATCCCACAGCTGTTGGTCAGGTTATTGTTCTCGTTCACGTGCGGCTTCGCCAAGATTGCCTTAAAGTCCAGCGATTCGCTCAGCAGCGACGAGGCGGCAGTAGCGGGCGGAGAGCTGCCCTTGGTCGAATTGATATTCGCGTCCGAAGTTAATCTGTTTAAAAAAAAAAAACCGGTCATTAACCAGAAAACAGCCTTTACTTACCGAGGCTTTTTATCCATTTCTCTCAACTGAATTTCTAAAACTGAAGATTACATGTTTGGTGGATTAACATTCATGAAATCCGAGCTACATGAAAAGTCTTGAAGACATTTTGAAGACGTCTTTAAGAAGCCCTTTAATGAAGTCTGAAATACGTCTTTGAGACATCCTTTAGACACGCATGTTGCCTGGGAAACCTTTTCAATATGCATCTAAATAGCGAACGATTAGCTAGTTAACCCTTATAGGAGACATATACGTCCCACCTTTCCTTCCTCATTTTTTAAATGTTCTTTTGACATTTAGCTATTAATATGCACATATTGATATAATTTATACTTCTAAGAACTCTAACTATCATTTTCTAGTAATATTTTAATCAATTAAACAATAAGTTCTTAGTTACAAACAAACTAAACTTCGATTTCTTTCGAATTAATTAGGCTACACATCACCTATTAAAGCTGGAAAGCTGTAAATTTAAACAAATGTTAAGCACACATTATTTTGTAATATTTAATTTATTGAGAATTTTTCATGTGCTCTTCTTTAATAAAAAAATCTTGAAAATATGAAAGTATTAAACGTAAGTGTTTTTTTCTTACAAGTAACCTTTACCTAGTGTCACACGCCGAATTTTTTTATCTTTTGAGGTCTGACTCAGAAACCCAAAAGATGATAATTTATGCTTAAAAAAATAGCTCAATATTGTTTAGACCACTTATACAAGGTGTTCCATTTTAAACGATATAAGAAGGTATGATAAAATATTTCGCAAACAACGTATTTTTGGAAAAAATGTTTCAAACAAAAATTGCTTGCTTTCAAGGGACTCATAAGATAATGACCTTTGCTCGTCCTTGAGAGTCTCTTCCAAGGTCACGATAAGATCGCCTCAAACTTTTTCAATAAAATCATAAAATTTTATAATAGAAATTGATTTGTCTCATCACCCTTATGAGTCCCTTGAAAGCAAGCAATTTTTGTTTGAAACATTTTTTCCAAAAATACGTTGTTTGCGAAATATTTTATCATACCTTCTTATATCGTTTAAAATGGAACACCTTGTATAAGTGGTCTAAACAATATTGAGCTATTTTTTTAAGCATAAATTATCATCTTTTGGGTTTCTGAGTCAGACCTCAAAAGATAAAAAAATTCGGCGTGTGACACTTGGTAAAGGTTACTTGTTAAAAAAAAGCTGTTTGTTGTGTATAAATAATAAAATATTTTATAAATTACTTCTTTATAATAACAATAATTCTTATAAAGAATAAAAAAATAAAAAGCAAAATTCACACAATATGGCGGATAAATTCACCAAATATCTTTCAATTACTCTTCTATAGTTATGCAAGATCTTTTATGCTTTTTGGACCGCTGATTATGAATCTTGGGCAAAATTTTAAAAATTATAAATGACGTATGACGTAACGATAGAAAAACCTTCAAAAATATAGTTTGAACAAAAATGATCACTAATATGTATAAGAAACTTCTATTCTAAATTCTAAATTCTAAAATTTGATTTCAGATTTGTAATCAGCGACCCAAAAAACATATAAATACAAATGTTAATAAAAATCCGTCCAGTAGAAAAAATGTGCCCCTCAAAGGGTTAAGCGACTAGCTAATTAATCAGCCTTATTGCATTAAGGCATAATACGGAATCGAATATCTTTACCTAAGGGATGAGATCTTGGGCAGATTTTTCAGTACATCGTTTGAGATTGGCAGACTTGGCAGCGGTTTTGGCAGCTTCTTGTCTATCTTGCCGTTGGCCCTTGGCACGATGACCAGCGGCACCTTCTTCGTGATCGTCGATGTCAGCGTTCTCACTTCCCAGGGCTCGTTGGTCATAGTACTGCGGTTAGTGTTGGACGACACGGTGCCCAAATATTTAGCGAGGCCGCCCTTGTTCCTCTGCACCATAGGTGGCCTTCGAAATTCCGACGAGCTCTTCGCTACCAGCACCATTTCATTCGTTTTCTTTATCTATCAACAGAAACATCATAGTAGAATTTCAGTACTATTTATTTAGGTATTCTATGCTAGAATATGTCGAAGACAAATATTAACTTATGTGTTTTTTTCCGGAGAAGATAAAATTAACTAAAGGAATTTTTTTATTAACGTCCACATTAAAAATGTAGGAAGTTACTAATTATAAATACTATTCAAGTATTTACATTAGGGCTGTTACTTTTGACAACTTCGAAGGTTCGAAACTTCGAAAAAATTTAAAGCTTCGAAGTTAACTCCGAGCCTTCGAAATTTAAAGTGCCTTTGAAGTTTCGAAGTTAACTTCGAAGCACCTCAAACTTTGAAGGTTCGGAGTTAACTTTGAAAGAATTTGAAACTTCGAAGTTAACTTCGTACCTTCGAAATTTAAGGTGCCTTTGAAGCTTCGAAGTTAACTCCGAACCTTCGAAATTTAATGTGCCTTTGAAACTTCGAAGTTAACTTCGAAGCACCTTAAACTTCGAAGGCTCGGAATTAACTTCGAAGCTTCGAATCTTCGTAGTTGTCAAAAGTAACAGCCCTAATTTATATACGGCTCTCTCAATACTTTCCGTTTGCAAATATTTCAGTTTGCATTGAAAGAACAATGTATCTTCGCTAAAGCGAGGTCAGTACTATTCAGATCACGACATCAGCATCGAAATAGCCGGACAAAAAAATTCAGCCCTTGCATTTATCACGAAACCCTGGATTGTGAAAATTTACTTCGAATAACTTGTCTTGCCTCTCTACCTGCTTCTTGTAATCGCGATGCAAGCAGCGATTTGATTTGCCTGATATTAATTTTATCCTCGTAATATAGACGAGGCATATTTAGCGTTAAACGTGGCGCGATGCGAGCGCGAATTGTCGAGAATGTGCCATGTTAAATTGTCGATCGATAGGACGAGAGCAGTTTCCGCGAATTAATATCAACCTATTGGAAAAGACCGTTCTACGCGCGCAGGTTTGTTAAAAAGGCTAATTCAATATCCGATAAACGCGTGCTCGCCGATAAGGTGAGTCTGTATCTGAAGTGTTCGCGCGAAGTTAAGCCGGTCGATATCTTCAACACTTTTGTTGCAGCGTTGATTTTAATCGAAGAAGCACTTTCTTCCCGTCACTTTTTCTTCCGTCTAGTTGACTTCTACGAATTGCATATCAAGTATCGCTAAACAAATGATTACATATCGCTGTTTTTGCAACAATCAATTTTATATAAAAAATAATGTCTAATTATAAACTAAGTCAAGCTCGTGTTAGTACTCACAATAATATGGGGTCAAAGGCCATTAAAACAAATGAGGTGGTTGACATAATGGTATATAATCTCCTATCTAAAGAAAGGCATGTTAAATCGATACTCGCATCTCTCGAAGTCTTCTCGAAAGTCTCGAAGTTTATTGCTGACTCTTTTCCGCGATGCCGATTGGTTCTCTCGTTGCGTTTACTTCATGAACGGCTGTCATCGTATATTTTGATAGTTGTGTGTATCGAGGGGTTAATAGCAAGTTTATGGTTAATAGTGATAGTAAAAAGTAAAAAATAAAAAGCTAAATAGCGCGCACGCAGCGGACGTCTGTGATGTCTAGTATTTATTTTTAAAAATAATAAAAATAAAACACGTAGATCTCAATATTTAAGTACCAATTTTATATGTTTCTACAATCCTTAAATTTTGCCGAAATTCGGATTAAATGAAGAGCGAACGTCTATCAGTTAGCGCTTTTGAAACCAACGTCCCTGAAAAATCTTCATACAATTCTCTTAGAACTCGAGATCTGTGGTTGCCTTCGTGTTCGAGTGACTACCTATCATAGACACCGAACCTGCGAGTCGCTAAAATTCAACCTTACAGAACTCACATTTCTTTCAAGACACAGAGATCGTGGGTTAGGCATCTATGGTAGTTGACTCATTTTTTACGAAAAGATTTCTCCAGACCCGGCCGGGGGACTTGTCCTTCCGACATCTTCGTTATTTTCGTATAAAATACTTGTAGTTCATGTTGACACATTTATTATCCCCCTACATCTCGAGTTGGCACCAACCTTCGGCTGTTGCGGCTTAATCTGCGTCTTGAAGTACTCCGTGATCTTGCCCTGGGACTCGTGGTGGTGTTGGCCGCCCGCGGTCTTTCCGTTCGCCTTGACGGCCCCCCTGGAGGTGGGATCGGCGGCGCCGGAGCGCGGAAGAGCGCCAGCCTCGGGTTCGCCCCTCAGCCTCTTGTACGCGGTGGTGGAGCAGGCTGTGGCCGCCAACGGCGGGGTCCAGGGCCACTGGGGCCTGGTACCGAGCTGCACTGACGGCGCCAGCTTGGGCAGGGACGGCAGCGGACTGGCAGACGTGCCGCGTATCCCAGCTACCCCCTCGTCGCTGCTGGTGCTGCACGGCGAGCCGGGTTCTGTGATATCGCTCGTGCCGCTGCTGCTGCATTCTCCACAAGACACCGCGACGCCACTGCAACACGAAGAAGATATGATAGTTTAGTATATTGTAACGGAAAACCCTCGGGGAAGAAGCGCGCTCGCAAAATTCGCGTATCGAGCACTGTTAGATAAAGGATCAAATTTCAGGGTGTTTACTCAAATCATGAAAAAAAAATTCCCCAAGAATTCCCGGATTTTTCAGATATTTTTGTTGAAAATTCCAAGTATACTGTTAAATTCGTAGTGTCAAAAAATTCAATTTCAGTTATTTTTAACTATTCTATAGGTCGCCATTGCTCCTACTCAATATGGCGTTAATTTCGACACCTTGTTTTAGTTAAATTAACGACAAATGTCATTTTGACACACACATGGTTAAAAAAAACAAAATGTTAACCATTGTTTTAGTTAAATTAACGACATATTAAGTACATTGATAAAAATCAATGCGAATTTACAAAGGAAATTTATTTATTTGTAAATTTACTGAATTTTTATAGTTTTTTGTACTTAATATTTGCATTTTTTCTCTTGTTTCAATTAAAAATACAGAAATATTGTGAAAAATTAACTGAATCGGGTATTTTTACAGATTATTTGTAAATTAGCTTTCGGTATTGCTAAGTTCATACATAACATTACATATATGTACTTAAATTTCACTTCTGTACAATAAATTTACAGTCTGGCGTGGGATTTTAGTCTCAGTAGCGTGAGAGTATCGCAGTATTTCAGTAAAGTGGAGTGTGTGCATTGAGAATATCATCATTCTACACTGATAAAAATTTGAACGTCATTTTACTGTGAGAATCGGTAGTTATTTTTAACCTTTGATTTACACAGTTAAAATACAGAGTGATTTGATTCCATTTGAATGGAATCAAACTTAAACGTTTTGAAGTAAAATTACAAAGCACTCTGTATTTTAACTGCGTAAATCGAAAGTTAAAAATGACTACCGATTCTCACAGTAAAATGATGACAAAATTTTTATCAGTGTAGGAGCAGTGGCGATCCAAAGGAATTAACAGCGTAAGATTAGAGAATCTTTTAATGCAATTTTGAAATAAATTAATTTTATTATACGCCCTTTTTAATGTTTCTTCTTCTTATAATCTTCCACGAAACTATACCTATCCTTTTCTACAATTGGAACCGTGAAACCTATAATATATGGAAGACTCACTATAGTATAGTAACATTTTTTTCTGTATTATCTTCTACTGTTACCCTGATTTTTAAATAAAAATTCACGAATTACACGAGAATGTATGTGAATATACGCGCATAGGTATGCCAAATTTATTGTTAACCAACTGTCGATATTCTGCATTATCAAAAAAAATAATTAAAGAAACAATTTTTTCAGAAAAAAAACAGAATTTACATTTAAAAGTAAAATTTTAAAAATTTTCCTGAGTGCTAACAAGATTCCATGAAAACTCCCTGAGTTTCAAGGGTAAAAAAGAAATCCCCTGAAAATTCTAGGTTTTCCAGGTTTTTCAGATAGTAAATACCTTGAATTTAAACAATTTCTTAGGTTAAATCATTTGGTTATTTTTAACCCAAGGTTATTTCTGACCGAAAGAATGTAAAAGAATTACATTGACTTATGTGACTAGTAAACAAAATTTGAGTTAGATTTTAACACATTTCTTGAGTTAAATTATTTAACTTATTGTTCTAATTAAATTAACAACTTATTAGGTAGGAGCAATGGCGACCTATAGGAATGATTATAAATGACCCAAATTTGATTTAATTTAACATAACAAATTTACCAGTAAAATTTAGTTCGAAGAAATTCCCTAAATATATTTATGGAAATATATATATTCCATATATTTCAATAGAATTTATTTTGTTATATCATTATTATTTTACATATATTATTATTAGAATAAGACACATAAAATATTAGAATAAAGTATAATAAGTCTCTATCGCATTATTTTTTTAATGGCGACTTTCCTAATTGATAAATGTCTATGTAGATGGATAAAAATGTATTTATATTTTCTGGACAAGTCAGAGGCTAGAATTAATAGCTAGCGATATCGAAGCATCTTTAATAACACACTAGTAGAGGGACACAGTCTGTATATCTCTTATATCTGCTGTCAGAAATTGAATATTTCCCGACTATATACCGGCAGCTTGTAACAAGACGTCGTTACGTTACGCGATTCGATATTGCGACAAAAATTGCTTTGACGCGACACCACCTACTGGGTTTAACGGCAGCACGATGTATAAGGTATCTCGTTACGGCTGTGTTTAAACGGCCGATCATTATGTCGGCAGAAATTCCGTGTATGTACGTCGTCGCGCAACGCCCCATTACAAAACAGTGGTACAGTTTATCTGAATGAGGATGGCTCGTCCATCACCTCGTTGTCCCTCGCTACCCTCGCGGTCGCGCACCCTTTTTTTCTCCCCTCTGGGTCCGAGCGAGAGACGAGTCCGGTAGTCGGTCGATTGCTCTCGGTCCAGAAGCAAACAGCTTTCGTGACGACCACAAAGCGCCACGAAGGGAACCGGTTGGAGACAAGCGGCGGCGGCGGCGGCCACGAGGAAATTGCAAGCTTACCGAGTAATGACGTTACCACCAACGCAAACCTAATTACAGGCCCAGACATTGCCAATCGGCCTGGCCCCGTCGCCGCCGTCGTTTGGGGGGTTTCCAGTATCGCAGCTCGGCGACCTGTTTTGGTAATTTACAAGCAAATCGAGGTGAGGGAGACACATGAGTTGCGAAAAGCGGTATTTTGGGAAATTCGTCGTCAAATTTTTTAACAACGATTTAATTTTTGCAAAAAGGTTACCGCTTCACTACGCATACCAGAATAAAAGTTGTTACCAAAAATACTTTGTACTCTCGTATTACTGATAATGAATATTTTATTAATATTTGTAGAGCTATAATGTATTGTGTCAGAAACTATAACACTTCGGCTCGCGAGAATCAAGGCAGGGTTACTTGGTGTTGGTAAAGATTTTTTAATAGAGACTTAATTTTTATAAAAAGTTATTGCTTCACTACATATGAACGTGAAAGTTATCACCGAAAATACTTTGTACTCGCATTATTGATAATGAATATTTTATTAACATTTATAAAGCTGTAGTGTATTGTTAAAGAGAACGCTTCGGATCGCGAAAATCAAGACAGAATTACTTTGTGTTTTAAAGATTCTTTAATAGATTCAATTTTTACAAAAAAAAAGTTATCGCTTTATTGCATAAATCTGAACGTGAAAGTTATCACCGAAAATATTTTGTACTTACATTACTGACAATGAATATTTTATTAACATTTATAGAACTGTAGGTGTATTGTCAAAAATGATAACGCTTTGGATCGCAAAAATCAAGACAGGATTACTTTGTGCTGCTAAAGATTTTTTAATAGCGATTTAATTTTTGCAAAAAAGTTATCGCTTTACTACGTATACCTGAGCGTGGAAGTTATCATCGAAAATACTTTGTACTCGCATTATTGATAATAGAAATTTTATTAACATTTATAGAGCTGTAGTGTATTGTTAGAGACGATAACGCTCTGGATCGCGAGACTCAAGACAGAATTACTTTGTGTTTATAAAGACCAAATTTCGCATTCGCGAAACATTCCAATTGTTTCACCTATGCTAGATTTATGTTTGCCACATCGAATCTATTCAACGTAAAGGCTAGACAAAGATCAAACGGCTACCGCTAAGAGATCAAGCGTTTACCGCTAAATACGATTGTAAAAGCATGCAGCAGTTAACCAGCGTATGCGAATAATGACGTTTTATCCTGCAATTTTCCGCATTATTGTAGCTTCCCGAAAAAGTGCACAAAAAAACCTTCGACCACGCATCTCTTCTCGCATTCAACGAACAGGCCCAGCTCCGTCCGCGCAAAAACCGCCCGCGTTCGCGGCTGTTTCGTCGCGTATCAGCGGCCGTAAATTATCCGCTCGGCTTATAAAGTGGCCGAAAACAAGGGAAAAAAAGACGATTTCGCGCCGGCGTTCTCTCGCGCTTGCCGGATAAGGCCGACCGATCGTCGATCTTCCTCTCCCGACTTTCCTGACTGGCAGATATTTCGGGCGACGACGTCCCGTCACGCCGCGAATCACGATGTCCCCGTCGAGAGAAAGAGACACTGACCTCTCCACGTTACGATAGCCGCGCGTGCCGTTTTACGCAACGCGTAGCGTAGTGCGTAAGTCAGTCAGTCGGATCCCTCCCCGCTGACGAGCGTCGGAGAGACGTAAACGTCGTTTATCTACTCCGCCTTTCATTCCTCGCCTATTGAATCACCACGCCGAATTTCAAGCACGCCGAATTCAACCGCGTTGTTTCCCGTAATGCATAAATTAAAAGCGTATGTGAGGCAACGAGAGGCACGCTGGCGCGCGTGTGAAATTAAAATTCTTATCTCGGAACACGTGGGGACAACTACATCCTCATTAACTGTTAATGGAATCGTAATGGTCCCTGAGTGCTCCGAATACTGTTTCAAATTGCATGGTTTTTAAAGATGGAAAATTCTTCCACGCGTGCTTTTCTTTCGGTCTAATGTGAGAATAGCGCTCTATCAAAATTTTCACGCGTGGTAACTTCCTCGAATAACAAATATGACATTAATGATGCATTCACCCCAAAATAGGCATCCACCAAGATGGCAATTAAAATAGAATTAGATTTTAATAGGCCTCTCTGAAAAATAGAAAAATCTTCTATGTGCTTTTCTTTCAACCTAAATTGATTGAATCCAAAAATAGCGCTCTGTCAAAATTTTCACGCATGCTAACTTCCTCAAATAACAAATATAACATTAATAATATATTTACCGAGATAGGCATCCACCAAGATGGCAATTAAAATATAATTAGATTTTAATAGGCCTCTCTGAAAAACATGCTTTCACCGTCTACGTAATTCTATGTGGAAAAACGTAAGATCACACGTTTTCTCAGAGCGAAGAACAATAACGGCAGTAAGCGCGTCTCATTTTCAGACACATGGTTGTGTGAGAAATGTACAGAGGATGGACAAAATAATGTGAACATTTGGGAAATAGACTATTTGTTTTATTAATAAGAGATTGGTCCACTATTTACCTTTGATACAGATTCTATCCTTGTTGGAATAGAATCATACAATGCTCTATTCTATGCAATAGTCACTAATGGAATGTTGTACTATTTTTTTAGCAAAACATCTTTTAATTGCTTATAAGTGATATGCAGGAGGCAATTTGTTTCTCATTCTATTTTCCAAAACTGCCCTCCGTTCTCTAAAACTTTAACATCTTTCCTAGCCAGCGCAATCGTCCGATTTAAATATCATGGACTCATTTCGAACAGTTTAGTAGAGCAGAGTGAGAATTTTACACGAAAAGAACGATTTTACTGAAATATCTAAAAATTTGGCCAGATACAGATCTGAAAATTTTGTTAGATCATCAAAAATAACTATGTACGACACTCAAGCATGATGATAATGCTGCAAAAAGTTTTGATATTCTAGCAGTTATTTTGGGCGTCCTACATAATTATCTTGATGACCCAACAAAATTATTTTCAGATCTGTATCTGGCCAAATTTTTAAATATTTCAGCAAAACCATTCTTTCCGTGTAGTCATATAATTAAAACAAATTTGCTTTGTTGGCTCATTAACATACAAATTAATTAAAATTTTAGATTACCTCCTCCAATATCTCTTAGGCAATTGAAACACGTTCTGCTAGAAGAATGGTATAACATTGCACTGGTAACCATTGAAGCATTGTATGACTCTATTCCAACAAGGATAGAATCTGTATTAAGGGCAAATGGACCAACCTTTTATTTAACGCTTTCTAACAACCAACCCCGTCAAAATGACGGATTTGTAATTTTTTATTAAATTTATAATAATGCATTTTCTAAGATTTTTCGTGATTTTTGTTGCAATATATATAAATGACTAAATTGATTAATTTCCTCCTTCATCTCTTTTTCTGAAGATATACATATAATATAGTAATATCATATATTTAAATAATAAAAATAGAGCTATCTAATCATCGATGGTGTTAATAAAACAATAGTAGAATATTTCCCACCTGTTCGCATTACTTTATATCTATCCCCTGTATATCCACACACACAAACATACACGAGAAACTGATTTTCGTAGCGGCCGCGTGTTACGACTTTATCGAGATCCTTGTATGCGCCGCGCGCGAAAATCGAGACGGCCATCGAGCGTTGATGCAGACGCTCATGCATTATACATCCCCATGTTAATTGCACAACACACACGAGCGCGTGCGCGCGCGCGATAATGACGGGAATAAATGATATTTACCGCGGCGTCGGCGGATGCGCGATTTTATCGCGCGCGGCAGCTTTCGCATAACTGACCTACGTCCATTTCGCCGGCCCTTGCCCGTGGTCATGCGGGTGTACGCGCGCGCAACGATGGTAACGCAGAATTCCGCCCTTTCCGCTGGAAATCGCTGGAAAGGGATGACAGTGGGTGGGACAGGACGGCACTGTCGACCTGTCCATCGTTCCTCGATGCACGACGATCTTGGTCGCCAGGGTCCGGTAGATATAACTCGCAGGAAATTGAATGGACGGACGGATGGACCGCTCGAAAGTACTTTGAGAACTGTGAAGGGCTTCCCTCTCTCCCTCTTTCATTAGCTGTCTAAGTTTCAACTTCAATAGATCTCAGCGAAGCGAAGTCCATATTCGCGAAGCGACTTCGCAATTTATCATCAAAATATAGTAAGTAATAATAAAAGATTTTGTGTCCGGTTAATCCTGTAAAAATCGGTCCATATCGCCGAATTTTACAATTTTTGTTAATATCGCTAAATAGATAATTGTTGATACACACACATATAGGATATATATAATTATAAAAATTTAATTAATCTTACACAGAAAGAATGGTTTTGCTGAAATATCTAAAAATTTGGCCAGATACAGATCTGAAAATAATTTTGTTAAACCATCAAAAGTAACTAAATAGGATGCTCAAAATAATTGCTAGAATATTAAAACGTTTTGCAACATTATCATCATGCTTGAGTGTCCTACTTAGTTACTTTTGATGGTCTAACTGCTAACAAAATTATTTTCAGATCTGTATTTGACCAAATTTTTAGATATTTTGGCAAAACCGTTCTTTCCGTGTATCAATTATATATGAAAATATTATTTATCCTTTTATATGAAAGTATTAAGTTTTTAACTTATAATCTAATTTGCTCGTTCTTGCTCTTTTTATTTTAATTGATAATTGCATTGCAATAACAAGCTTGGGTTTATTTAATTATAATTACAGAAATTCTTCTTTATGCATATTAAAGAAAGAGAGAAAGATAATACAATAATTCTTTGGTATTTCTACAGATTTACTCAGACTTTATTTAACGGTTTAATTTAACGATTTTCGTTGTCGCTAAATTTAGTAAGATTTCCAATCCTATATCGTCAAGAAGAATTCGAAGTCCATCAGAATAAAAGGCATTAACTACGACGGTACTCGAGGCAGTACAACGGCCTCAAAACAAGACGTTTCGCCGTGCCATACGTAATTAGACTTCAACCGGTAATCGTCCCGAGGCTTTACATAATGTATTAGCGCCGCTCGATGTGTCCGGCGCGGCCGCGTACGTGCGAGTTAGCGAATTAACGTGACTCAGGCTGCATAACGCGTGAAAAAGTGGCGAACGCGCGCTCGGCGGCGAAAATAGTCACACGTGCGATCGGCGCCGTGTGTCTTGTGTACACACGCTCACGTGCGTGAGAAAGCTGTCGGAATCCGTGAAGTCACGGACGCGCGAGATGAATGAAGTGCAGTTCACCGTCGGATGCAGATACGTCGGCAGGTGACACACTTTGCACAACGTAATGCAGCGCGCGACACTGCATTAAATATTGTCTCATGTCAGTGTTACCATTCGCACAGTCATCCAGCTACAAATAATCCTCGGCTACAGTAATTCTCCGTAAATTAAATTTGTTTATTAGAGAGATTAGATGCTCTTTATTGATTCCCTATGGGGTTACATATATAGGATTTCCGCTTTTCTAATTTGTTTATTATTATGTGCCTTTTCGATTGCAAGTTATAAAACAAATTGAGTAAACTTTCCTTACAAATACGAAAGATTTATCATATTTTAGATATAAATATATTGAAGATTTATTCTCTCTCTCTCTCTCTCTCTCTCTCTCTCTCTCTCTCTCTCTCTCTCTCATCAAAGAAAGAGTTTTCTAATTAATATATTATTGACTGGAGATGTACCAGCTCGTCTTTAGAAAGATATGTGTTTAACCACTTAAGTGGTACGTCCGGAAAAGTTACGTAGTAAAACCCCTGTTGTCAATGCCGATATATCCCGGAACAATTGCATGCTGAGCTTTGTGAGCAATGCGTTTTATCCCGGTAGATCTCCGTCCTCCGTCTATTCCTAACGAGTTTCAAGAAATAACAATAAAGAGAAAAGAGATCCGGATATTTGAAAAGACCCTGCCCCTGAGGCAGTCATTTTAAATCGCGCAGTCATTTTAGATCAGTACTGAAGTTAAAACATTGTGCAGAGTTGTTAGAGCTTAAAATTGATAAAGTTTTCGTTATAGGATTCGTGACTTGCAATTTTTGTTAGCAGTAGCTAGAGAATGAATAACTGGGCATTATCCATTCCGGTGAATGCCGTCCCGAATCCGGCTTTCCCTCTGGAGTTTCCAAAAGCCCCTGCAAAGATCTATTTTGCCGGTTATCAGGTAGACTAAAGAAACACATCCTAGAGGAAATAATACACAGGACTAAAAGAAGATCCCACTACAAAGTGCTCTTCAAAAAGAAAACACATTGAAACGCGGTATATTCGTAATAGTTTTGTGTTCCCCTGCACAAAAATGACTGCTAAACAGTTTATCATATATTTAAAAAATATTAGAATATTTAAGTAAGACAAGTACACAGTTTCACGTAAATACATTATGTGCCAAAAAAGTTATTGATATTTATTCATATGCGTGTGTTTCAATATTAGCTTGTATGAAAAACAGCCGGACACAGGCGTTAGTTTCTGTATAAAATGGCCAACAATGTGTTAAAACATGAGGCCTGCGTTATATCATTAAAGATTAATTTAAGTACGCTATTTATCGTTTTAATTATTTTCCTTCGTTATCACAGTGCACAGCGATGTATCTTTTCGTTATTCCGTCCACGCTTAAGACCCACAGTGTTTTCGGCGCTACAATACGTGAACAATTATTGTTCCGTTCGAGAAGCAGTTGTGTATCCTCGAGGGCGAAGGTAAATCCCTCGTCTTCATCCCTCCAGAAAGAAATCCGTACTGCGAGCATGTTGAAATTCGAGACTCATTCCGGGCTTGGATCCTTTTCGTGCTGCGCCTCGTCCTTCCTCCCTTTCTCAGTGACAATAGTTCGCGGGACTTGGCCCAATATATATATCGCTGACCCTTGACACTCTCCCCTCCCCCCCGCCCGAATAGGCGAACAAAATCACCCTCGGGCGGAAGATGACTGATTGGCAGTCCCTCCGGATCGAATGCGACTTTCGTTTACCCCGCGTTCTCCTCGGAAAGCTGCCCTTTCATCTCGCAGCCCTTCGCTCTTTCCCCGCGCACGTTTAATGCATGAACGCAGGGGAAGGCAAACGCCACATATAGGTTTCCATTTGAAAGAAAGGTCGTGTATAGCGCCACAATAAAATCTTGCGGTAAAATCTCTCAACTTCCGTACATAGAATGTCTCGATGTCACTAGCACTTAATTTAATGACAGCCTCTTTGTCAGCTACAACAGTTAGCCTGTGCTTTTTCTATTCTACAGACATTCATCGATTCTAGGCAAACTACTATGCAACTTTAGCGTTTAGAATTTTTTATAATACGGAAGCGAACCGTCTCTTTTATCGGCGATATTGAAAAACACCGTGAAAACGTAAATCCGAAATAAAAGTTGAGGACTCGACATAAAAGCGGTGATATCAACAATGGAAACATTTTGTGAAAGGTTAATTCTATTACGTTTCTCAATATGTATTTATGCACGGAAAGAACGATTTTCATATCAAATTATTTTCATATCTATATCTAGCTAAATTTATAAATACTTCAGCAAAACCAGAGGGAAGATATATTTCTCGTGTTCCTTTCAAATATCACCAACTTAGGATGTCCCTTATATCCGTTTTGGGTATCGCCGACATATTGGTGACTCATTTCATATTTTTTACACGAAGTCTCTTCATTTTACGCAGACACTATCCCAGACGAATCGCGAAAAATCGGCGAATACAAAGTAAATTCTCAGGCGACACGCTTGAGGAGAATCGCGCGGAGGCGTCGGTGGTGGAAGAAAGAGATAGTAACTCGGAAGATACGGGAGACTCACTTTCGGCGAATAACCGTTACGTCGATCGCACACCGCTTCGCGCGTAACACACGTATACATGTGTACACCCACACATATATATATATATACCGTACAATCGACGAGGTACAATGGGCGTATACGCAGGGTGTCCCAGAAAAGTTGTGCGCTTTCCTCAAATTAGAGATACAAAGAGAACGCCATCGAGGCGTCGATAGCTTCGCAATCCAAGATCAAAGAAGTCAAATGAAAATTATTTAATTAAAGGTGTCTTTCAAGCAGCAAAGAGAATTATTTAATTAAAGGCATCTCTTAAGGTGCAGAGAAATGATTTAATTAAAGGTATCTCTCAAGGTGCAAAGAAATTATGTAATTACAGGGTGAATCTTATCTTTGTGTGATTAATTTTAGATAAACTTCATCAAGTTTTTATTCTTATTCTTTTTCTTTCTTGTTATTTCATGGGTTGTCACGTCGACGTCCTTATTTCGTTCAGTCCACATTTAGAATTGGACATACAGATAATACAGAAATCTGATCGTCACTGCCAAATCACATCGCGTTTAGATCATAGATAGAATATACGCAATGCAGAGACGAGAGGGGGGGGGAGGGAAATGCGAGAATGCGCCTTCGAAGCGTTCGAGGACGTACTTGCGGATCACCGTGTACATCCGAGGTCGCTGTACATCGCGAGAGGCTCATGTACTCTGAAAGTACGCGATCCTATA
>NJRQ01000444.1:5400-46291 GCA_003063805.1 Aphaenogaster ashmeadi
AGTCAATGGTGATAAATAAACAAGAGATGGGATATTCTTCGCCAGTAAATATTAAACGACAGAAGATTAAATTATTTAATTGAATTGTTCTAGTTAAATTAACAATATATTGGAGCAGTGGCGACCTATAGGAATGGTTACAAGTGACCCAAATTTGGTTCAATTGAACATTACAAATTTAACAGTGTAGGATACAAAGGATTTCGATTAAAACACCTCAAGGTTCTTTCCGCCAAAATGTAAAAGCATATCCTATAGGTGTAAACAAGAAAAAACAACAATAGATACGTATGTACGATGGTTTCGTAACCCAGATGTTTCTCTGATTCCAGTACGAGGACCGAGACTACCTGGGAGCGCTTGAGGAGCACGTCCCCCGAGACTCCCCCGATCAAAATCACTCGCCTAACCTCTCCCCTGTCCTCCTTGCCCTCCTCCGCGCCCTTCCCCCCCGCGAACGTCGAGAAGGTCTCCAATCGAAGCCACAAGATCCGCAATCACGCAATGGACGGCATGGACAACAAGCCGGCGTTGAACGATGATCCCTCGGTCACCCTGACCATCCGCCTGATTATGCAGGGCAAAGTAAGCTATCCGTTATATCTCTCGGCGCAAAATAATTTCATCGAGTTTATTTAATCGAGCACGCACGCTTAAACCGAGTTCAAACCGGCCTTTTCCGATTCGCCGGGCATGTTTATCGCGCGTTTTAGCGTCACTCACTCCGTTTATTCCGCATGCATCCTTTCTTTTTTTTTTTTTCGACTAATCCAAAGTGCAGAAACGTTAAGCGTTTTCTAGGAAATTGCACAAGGAATTTAATGTGCTTTTTAATACGCATACTTTAACATTACGGATTTTAAAGCCCTTTTTAACGTACGTATTTTTCAATAATTTTCGCGTTTACACGCGGAAAGAACGGTTTTGCCGAAATATCTAAAAATTTGGTCAAATACAGATCTGAAAATAATTTTGTTAGACCATCAAAAGTAACTAAGTGGGACACTCAAGCATGATGATAATGTTGCAAAACGTTTTAATATTCTAGCAATTCTTTTGAGCGTCCTATTTAGTTACTTTTGATGGATTAACAAAATTATTTTCAAATCTGTATCTGGCCAAATTTTTAGATATTTCAGCAAAATCATTCTTTCCGTGCATATTTTACATTCGCTCGGTGATCTAAATTATATATGAACACAGAATTCTTTTTTTATACCGTTAACATGTGAAATTATTGCGTGTCTCGCTATGAAATTGGAGAAGCAGCAGTAATAAGATAATGCATTATCGAGGGCGGAAAACTCGTATGTGCGTGCACATGCGTACGTTGGCGTTGCGTTGTGTGCGTTCAAAATCTCGTGGTATCAAACAGCCTCCCACTGGGTATCAACTGATATCCGTTTGTAGAGGCGCGTTGGCTCGGAAAATAAATCACATTTTATCGTTCGTATTCCATTTCTGGGCGCGTCGCATGATTTTTAGTGGTTCGCGAGACACGTACCGCTTAAAAAAAGAAAGGTATTGAAGGCAGTCCGAAACTATTTTCGACAAAACGTCGAAGCTCGATATGTTTCGGATTTATCACGTTAACGCCGTCGGTTGTCACTCTCGACCGCGATAACGTGCCGGAGTTCCACGAAAAAGACATAATTGCTTAGCTTGGCGCGGCGATGATAAATCTCAGACGCGGTCACCCGCGGTCCTCGCTGTCGCTTACAGTGTTCTCTTTTTGACAATTACTGTGAATTATTTACGAGAGGCCAGCTACGCCTTTCGACACATTGTGGCTGGTCGCAGCGTTCTGGCACGTAACATAATTCTCCCATCGGAATGGGGAAAGCCGAGCTTATTTTACATCAGCCAGACATCCGTTCGCATTCGTACGGGAAACGAGAATAACGGAGTCTACCTAAACTTCTCTTTTTATTTAATTGATTTCTACGAGCCGACGTAGCTCGACAACGCCGCCCTGAATCGATACGAAGAACGGAAACGCGCGGGAGATAAGATGCCGGAGTTACGATGTTATTAGCGCCCTTTCGAAGTCATTATCACGGAAATAAGTTTCACCTGCGATAAACCGCGTTTAAAGGATTAACCGCGTTGGCTGAGATAATGCCGCCATCGAGGTGACTTATAAAGGCCATTTGTCACTAACGGTTGTACGTCGCGCGATCTTTCCCACTGAAAAGTGAATTGAACGGCCCTACGAGTAGAGCACATTATCGAGTAGAGATGCTCGTCGGAATCACGTTTGGCCGCGCACGAGGCAGACAATGTGTACTGAAGCGCGTACGAGTGTCTGACGCGCTGCCAAGAATCCGAGGTTGTTGTTTTTCGCGTTAAACTACGTTGCGATCTTCGTTGCACAGGGTGTCGCATAACTGGCAGATTTTCTATCAACCGCTTTCCGGCGAGATCGGAATTTCTATCTGCGGAAAAACTCGACGAAAAATCGGCATTCACCGTAATCGGCGATATCACTCATCAATATTGCGTGTCTTCCGGCACTGAGCGCCTCGGATTCATGTTACATCGATGTTTGCTGGATATTACGCGGTGAATCGAATTTGCGACGTGGAGTTGCATGGCTACTTGCATCCTCGGCCAATAAATTTCAAAGCAATCTTCGCTGCGATGAAGACGCATGTGTGAATTCCATTGCAAATGGTTAGGAAGAATGGACTTGGCGAGAGGAAGCATCGTCTGTTTGTTGAAATCACATGACTTTCGGATTTATATTGAGAAATCTGTGCGGATCTTTTTGATAATCTATGATTCTTGCAAGAATATTTAAAGGGAGATTCTCGCGCGGATGAGATTCTCGATTGGCGGGCTCAGGGACCGGGAAAAAGGGACAACCAAGGGAGCAGATCATGCACGGGAATGAAGCCGAGGGCAATTACACGAACGTTTCAGATCTGCGATGACAAGAGAAGGAGAGCATTCGTGGTCATCGGCGAAAGCAATTTTCGTTATGCGCTCCCAACTCTTTGCCCTGCATGTTACGTCTTCTCTTTGTGGACATCTGCGAAAGTGGCACACGCCATGGATACCTTTGTCTGAGATTTCATCCTCGGTCATCTTCGGTGAAAAATCCGATTTCAGTTGTTGGCTGTCTCGTCGCTCTATTACAAGCCGTTAATCCACGGTCCGTGAAATCGACCTCTTCCGGAAAAGCTTGTAATTACAGCGAAGCCAATGATTACGGTTGATAAACATACATTTTACGGTCAATTGAGAATTCTACGAGCTGATACACTTGTAAAAAGGAGAATAGGTATTCCGGAAAGGGAGGAGGGAGTTCCCAGAAAGCTTGTCTCTAGAAAAGTTCATCCTGCGGAGTGAAAGTTTCCCACGTGAAACGGCACGTAATTCGATGCGTATATCAGTTACGTCATTCGCGAGATTATCGCGATACGGAATTTCTGCGGAAAAATCGCTCCGCGGAGCGCTGGCCTTTCGCGGGACGAGTGTCAAAGTTTATTTAGCCGGTACTAGGTGCCCATCCTCGTTCTCGGAACACGTCACCTACCAACGTTTCTGCTTGTAATTAATTATCGTGCGCGAGGTGCAATACCGCTCGTCGTAGCACGAGTAATTAATGTCCGCCGTCCCGGTAATTAATCGCGCCTAGCTAGACGCCGATGCTCCCCTTCGATGCGCAGATCTTTTCGTTGGCGATCGTACATCTGCCAAGTTTTACAATTCGCTGTTAATGCTTTCTGGGTATTAGTGCACCTGGATACACAGGTGCTAAATTCAGCAATTTTCCAACGGCTCTGGGCTAGATCGAATTGTGACATAAGATTTGTGACGAGACGACATCGAATCGTCAGGATTTTTTCAAGTTGGTGAATTCCGGGAGAGATTAAATTGGATTATGGAGGGGAATTCCGACATTAGAAAACTGAGAAGTAAGAGACTAGTCTACATATATACACTCACATACGTATATGAGTTCGTGCTAAAGTGCGACATAGAAATTATTGCATATTCCTGCATGTTTGAACGATGCTCGACCGCCTAAAGCCGCGCTGGTGAGGTTCAATCTCTCATCCGGCGATGCATCTTCCCCGAGAGCCGATTTTTTTGGAGGGTTTCCCGACATTCTGACAACCCTCGGCTAGATCCGATTCTCTCACCGGGTCCAAATGAACCACCGTGTCCTCGGTACGAGAAAATATTTCCCTGGCAAATCTCATTATACCCATGTTTTTTACGTCTCGACGATGATATGTCGACTACGTTATGGCGTATCCAGGGGATTCGTCCCCTCGTCGACGTGCTTTTTTTTGTGCGAGGTGTGTCTGCATTTAGTTACAGCAGGATGAAAATCAACTCGCGCTCGAAGATTAATGACGGAAAGCGGTACCTTACTAATTACGCGTACATTTATTACGAGACTAATCCAATTAGACGGTTATACATCTCACATGACTATTTTTCTTTTTTAATTAAAAACAGTTGTTGATATTTGTACAGAACATTGCCTCCAGGTTAAACATTTAAGATTCATCTAGCTCTTTCGTAATTTAATAATTCTATGTATATTTTATGTCTTTAGCAGATCGTTCAAAAAACAGTTCTCTTTTTTGTCCTTTTCTTTTAATATTTTATCACATCTTGATATAACAATAGCTTCAACGCAATAAATCAAACAGTACCGATCGTCTTCGGGTCGTCGCGTTGACGTTACAATTCGGACATGGACGCACTGATCCCACGGACGTTTATTAATTATGCGCATCTTTAGCCGGCTCGCCAATGCCGTGGTCACGCGTGTTGCAAAACTCGCTTTGGAAGATCTGCAAACGGGTAAACGGATAGTCGGGCAGCCTTCTTCGCGCGAAATAAATACGTCTGGCCGCATTTTTGGCCGGAGAGGCATTATGTCTGCTGGTGGAGCACGCACCGTGATCATCTGAGACAGACTGGACACCGGCCAGGGCCAAAAGCCAATCGGCCGATGCATCGCGTATTATCGTGATTCCATTATCCCTTCGATAATCCGACACGGAGCCGGTGACTCATAAACTCTTCCCCATAAGTACAACCTATATATCAGTATGGCTTAGTAAAAGACCTCGGCTAAATAAATCTGCTAACTTACAGAGAAGTGTAGTGTATTTTTGGTCAACAGTTATTTTAATTATACCGCCAATAAAATGAAGCGTTGCAAAGATTCTAAGGCTCAAAAACTGCAATCGCTTTATTTTATACCAATTTCTCGACGACAGCGGCAAAGTCTTGCATGAAAATCATTGACCGTATCGATTCTATTTTAATTTCTACCATTAAACGATATATTCTTCCCGTTATTGTGTCTTCGAACAATGTCATGGCCGCTACCGCGTCTTCGATCTTGCGATATCATTATGGCGTAAATATTTGGCTCGAATCCAAGTTTATCTATTGAGCCGACTCGTACCTGTGTTATCCAAATATTTTCTTTCCGTCTCAACTACGTAGCACCAATCTCTCTTTCCAGCTCCGCTGGCTGAATCCAGTCGTTTCCCTGAAGAGAGATGACAATTAATAATCTCCAACACTGTGTGAAACACACGGGGAAAAGGGACGCGTCTGCTTCGTTTTGCTTTCTTCGCCGTCAGTGTATTCTGTTTTGGGCTTTTGGGTAAATCCCTGGACTCCAGCGAGGTTTGGACTGCGGCCAGGACCACCGGCCAACCGGTCATACTCGCGAGCCCTCAGCAATCATTCCGGTCTGAAATCATAGAACAACTCGAGATATCTCCAATTTTTGCTACATCGCCTTCGTTTCTTCCTAAAGTAGACTTCAGTTCAGTCTTTGCGACAAACACGTAGCTCGAAGAGATCTTTCTGTCGCCACTTGTCGTTTACTGTATACTTAGAACGTGTTTTGTTGGCGCTTCTCAAATTGAAATTAACGTTCAAGATATGAGACATCTTGAATACTTGACACGAAGCTGGGATTTTTAAAAATTCTGTATACCGCAGTATATTATTCATCGTCTTCTGTGCTTTACTCCGCCTCTTATGGCGATGCGGCGGTATATTTACAGAAGTAGGACAATATCGGAAAACTTTTAATCTTGTTTCATCAAAGTAGGCTGCACTCAAACTATTGACCGGTATAGCGCCGTGGCTATACATAGCTCTCGGAAGCGGTGTCCATGGAGGAGCCGCCTTGACGTCCTGCCCCGGGTTGATAACGCTTGACACGATCTGATCTCCCGAGGACTTGCAATTTCGCGGATTTCGCCGATCGTCGCCTGACCCTCGTGGCTGGCGCATCGCCAAGCCTTCTTCCCTCATCGTCTCGCTGTCTTGTTCCGGCTATATTTGCCTCGGCGTGCATCTAATTCGTCGGCGATGACGCTTGTCCGATCGCGCTACCTCGTGCACGTCAATAGGAATTCGTGACCGTCGCCGTCGCCGATTTACTTACGCTCGCGCGGAACGAACTGCGGAACTATGAAAGTGTCTAAACCTAATTAGGGTCGGCATCATCGCGGAACGTATTCGCAAGTTTGCGACTTCACGCTGGCGCATGAGCTCTGGCACGCGACTCCGCTCTCGAAGTAGCAGGCGAGCCTGTCTTAATGCTTGAGACTTCCTAAACTAGAGGACGATAGACCGATAGCGCGAGATACGCGAAACTCGTTAACTTCGCTAGGAACGTTGGCATTTCGTCCGGGAGACATCATCTAAGTTTAGAAAGAGCGCATATGCACGCGCAGGTCGCTTCGGAAGCCTAACAGTGACATTATCCGAGGTCAGACTGTATCGGGGTAGACGCGAAGTCTGAGTGGACATCAGCTACTTATATATACTAATTATAGGCTCGCGTGCCAATTCTGTCATTTTACCGTATATATCTCGCAGTTACTTCCTTCTATGCATAACGTGCTGATCGGCTGATGTATCAAAAGTGTGATGATATCAGTATATTTAGCAGAATTGTACATTTATATCTGTTCACAAACGTGTTGAAAATGTGTTCTGTAATTATCGTTATCGATTGATAACCGATATATAATATTGTATTGTACCAATTATGTTTTTATTATGGTACGATATTATAATAAATA
Organism: Aphaenogaster ashmeadi; assembly: GCA_003063805.1. Classification (NCBI taxonomy): domain Eukaryota; kingdom Metazoa; phylum Arthropoda; class Insecta; order Hymenoptera; family Formicidae; genus Aphaenogaster; species Aphaenogaster ashmeadi. The sequence continues at coordinate 12,477 of NJRQ01000444.1, forward strand.
ACGCATATCATAATATCGTGCTGATAATGTCCTTTTATTTCGTTTTATCGACAGATTTAACAATTTCTGCATTATTCAGAGCGAAAGTAATTAAGCGTGCGTGCATTGTTACTGAGTTTAGTATATAACAGGATCTTACGAAAGACGGCATTTTAAACTAACGTATTCTTATTTCATTGCAGGAAGTTGGTAGCATTATCGGGAAAAAAGGAGAGATTGTCAAGAGGTTCCGCGAAGAGGTAAGTATCAATTCTTGTTGCGAGATACGCCTTCTGATAATGAAAAGAAAAAAGATTTAAGATTGTAATCGCATCATGTATCACAAGATGATATTCTACGTGAAAGCATGTAAATTGTTATTACTGCCTTACAGTCGGTTTCAGCTATCGAGGACAGATTACATTTACATGTCTCTTAAATTTGTTTTCCACTTTAATCATCCTCTTACTAACACACACTAATTTGACCTCTCAGAATAGCAGGCATTGATTATCGAATATTGGAAGCTGAAAATAGCTTTATATATATATACGAAGACTTATGATCGGTAATACTTTTTTTCCGTTCACCCAACACAGTCCGGCGCGAAAATCAATATCTCCGATGGTTCCTGCCCGGAACGGATAGTGACTGTCACCGGGCCGACGAACTCAATCTTCAAGGCGTTCACGCTGATATGCAAGAAGTTCGAGGAGTGGTGCTCTCAGTTCCACGACATTCAGGGTGGCGGTGCCGGAGGCGGCGGCGGTGTGTCGAGGCCGCCCATCACACTCAGACTGATTGTCCCCGCTTCGCAATGCGGCTCCCTGATCGGCAAGGGTGGTTCCAAGATCAAAGAAATTCGGGAGGTCACTGGCGCCTCTATCCAAGTCGCTTCCGAGATGCTGCCTAATTCGACGGAACGTGCAGTAACCATATCCGGTACCAGCGAGGCGATCACGCAATGCATATATCATATCTGCTGCGTTATGCTAGAGGTATGTACCATCGTCCTGCGGCCTCGCAACGGTCGATCATTTTAAGTCTCATAGCTCACACTTTGGTACTTGACTCTATAGAAATTGTTGTCCGGAATGACTATAGTCGAAAGCGACTTACATAATCATTTATGAGCGCGTGTCATCGATTTCATTAAGTATATGTATATCTAGAAACGTTTATATAATTATCGATCTGCTGACAAATACTGTACTATAGCAATTCAATCTTGAAAGAATGATCGCACACACGCATTTAAATAATTTCACCGAATTATGATGAATTAACTTACTAAAGTCCACAGAAAATTAGTACTAATAACAATTTTGATCATACTTGAACTTTTTTCATCATTTTTTAATTTCTTCAGAGAAACAGAGTCGATATATCACATTTTTGGACTTTAATAGGATAAGAGGGCCATTTTGTGATAACAATGACGATGCTGTACCAAATGTAATAGCTCGATCGGTGTATTCGCACTCGTGCGTATGTTTTTTTTCTGTTTCAGTCCCCTCCCAAAGGTGCCACGATCCCTTATCGCCCCAAACCCCAAGTCGGTGGGCCAGTGATCCTGGCTGGTGGGCAAGCCTACACCATCCAGGGTAATTACGCGGTGCCCGCCCACTCGGACGTAAGTACAGTATTACCATTGCCCGCGCCCGCTGCCGGGCCCACCCCGCCCTCGCTGAATACCCAAACTTTGGCGACCTCGCCCTTCGCGGCCCACCACCCCTCGTCCTCGGCCTTCGCCGCTTCTCACGGGCATCCGCTCCTATCCACGGCCCATCTTACGACCCCACATCATCCTCTCCACCCGAGCCCCTTACACGCCAGCGTGGCAGGCCTCGCCGACCCCCTGCTGAAGAGTGGACACTTGCAGGCAGCCCTCCCGCCCGCACACCTCGTGGCAGACGCCGTAAGTCTTTTGTTTTTCGTGCTCCACCCTCTCCCGTACCCCACGATCACCAACCTGGCTACCACAATACCTCCCGGGTAACAATATACATACGATGCATTTCCGTTCTACTTGTCCGAAAAATCGATACACCCTCCCGGTTCAGTGTCTTCTCACTGTACACAATCCTTAATATATCCGGCAAAACTTCAAACCGGCGACCTCGGCAAATGATTCGAAGTTGGAATAATTACGAAGAAAGAGTCAGGTGGCTCACGGAATAATCAGTGTAATCTATCTCTTTAGGAAACTAGATAATTCTAACTGAAAATCTGAATAGAAACATCTGAAAGGCTAGTATTATCGCAGTTAAAATTCTTATTTGTTTCCAGTATGTTTCAATATCTGCGTTTATTATGTTTTTTCATACAGTAGTTGAGAAAGAGAAATCACTTGCGCAATGAATCTACACTTGTTCATGGTATTAGTGGGATTAATTTGCGGTTAAGTTAATGCGCAATCGGAGGGTAGAAAGTTTTGTAGATAAACGAATGGTCAAGCGTGCAGTTACTCGTTTGTTGCAACAGCGACTAAACAGTGGCTTTCATTAAAGACGAAAGAGCGCGGTGATTATAAGAAATTCATAAGATTAACGTGGAGATTTTATTCATTCGCGATTCTTCATTTTTTCTGCGGCTTAGTTATTTTTATTAAAACTTATTGAATAATGTGAATCTTGGCAGTAATGAGTATGGATATTATTATAAGTCACTACAGTGAATTTCTTATTTAAGATTCAATGATAGATTCAATTATTTCGAGATAATTCGAGACATATTGTTTATTACATTTGAAGCTGATATATAGTTTATAGCGTTTACATCGTGTTTTGTGAAAATCATTCCCATTATCATTAACAAATACGATAATGTTTAGGCATGTTAAAATAATTTCTGCGTATTTCGTTTACGATTATTTTATGTAGGCCACAGGATAACAATGTAGTGTGAAAGAATTTATACTGATTTCAATATAACTCTGGATTCGAGATTGTTCCAATTTTCGCCAAGTGCCGTGGAAGCATAATATATTTATCAATATATTTCATTATTATCTAGGTCACTTGGTCCTCTCCCTCTTGAAACTCTTTGCTGTCCTCTGTCTCCCTCCGCGTATATGCATCAATACCTTGGCTTTCTGCTCGATATCCCCGTACGGTCTCGAGTTTTCTGTCCAGGAATATTTGTATCGCAATATCCTGCAAATTGTCTTGGATTGCGTGAAGATGCGATCGAAAGGATCCTGTCGCACGATTAGCTCTGACCGTACATACCTTCAAACGTTTTCTAGTCGCGTGACTTCGACTGCACCAAACGTCTGATTAAACATAACATGGTGGAACGAAATAAGGCACGCTGTAATTATATTTAATAATAACTTCCAACGCGACTACATCAGACATTACTTTGCCACTTGGTCGCTGTTGGAAGGTTTCTCGCATCAAAAGTACGGAATGTTCGCGATTTTCTTTTATTCATTAAGAAAAGAACATTTCTATGTATCACATCTTAATAATAGTGATTCAAAAAGCTCTTCTTTTTAGAATGGACAAATATCTTTCGTTAATTTTACAATATCAGCGAAGTCACGCGATATTTGCCAGCTTTGCTTTATATGTGATCCGCACGTGCTGTTACGTGCATGCTTTTCTCTCTGGATTATTTTTTTTTCTACGTCCTATAGACGTTCACCGACGCTTCTAACAAGCTCGAACCTGTGTACACATGTCTCCTTCCTATGCTTGCGTTTGGTAGTGGGTTGATCACCTAAAGAATTGCTTACCGTCCTTCACAGTGCATAGAAAAAATTGAGGATGCATGCTATGTAAAAAGAGTGCAATTGTACAACGTAATACAAGCTCCGAGAGATACCAGGTTGAAGTGTTAACAAAGCCCGCGTTAGTATATTTGATTTTAACGAAAAATTATACTTACACGCGATATATCTAGTTTGATTCTTGTCAATTCACTTCGAACTTTATTAGGATTAATATCTCGTTCACTTCATTTTTCATATTAATAATTAACCGGTTCGCATCTTTTTTATTGGCGATATTGCGATTTCAAGTTTGAAGTATTTATCTGCAATTTGGTATCTGTAAATTTTGGTCGTGCATCTAGCCACTGCATTTATATCGTTCCATTGATGATCGTATTGAACTACCAATTAGTTGTTTTATTCTTTTATGTATAATCTACCTTTCTCTCCTATCGTTCACATCTATTTTTAGATGAGAAAAATACAGGATATGCACACTAGAGTCGGTCTCTGTAATATATATTCGGCACAGACGTACTGCATCGAGCAGATAAATAGCCCAGTTTTCTCGATACGATCATCGTCCGAGAGCGGCAATTTGTGCGCTCTCTCGGAAGGAACTTGGAGGCAAAATGGGGATTTGTTCCGAGCCTCGCGCCGAACGATCGGGCCTGCTTAGCATGAATGCTTGCTCACGGGTCGCACAATGGATTCGTCATGGCTTGTCGTTGGATTCGGTCAGGGAGAGAGTGAGAGAGAGACGTATAGAAGGTCCCAGATGTTACCGCTACAAGTCTCAACGAACGGCTTGCGATCAATGAGGAGGCCAAATCACCAAATAGCCGACGCTCTAATTCCGGGCTACTATGGTAGTGCTTTGAAAATCCACTCATCCGGCCGATCGATCGGCAGATGCCATGAAACGTCACCCTGATAAATGCCCGTATGATCAATCGGATCGTTCTCGAGACGCGATAGGAAATTTCATCAGTCGAGTACGCTGTGTTCTTTTAATTCTTTTAATTACAATTTACTCTTTACTATGTTTTTTGCCATTATATATAGTATAACTCAATCGATATTCTCATTTAGTAAAAAGGTTGTTTTTTATTCACATTTGGATATCACTGTCAGAATATCAAAATATCAGATTGTCGGGGATCTGGTTTCAATCTTCTGCTTTTTATGATGATTAAATAATTCTTATAAATTTCATACGCTTTGAAAACGTGAACGTAAATTGAATTTTGTTTACACTAAATTACAAGTAGATCAAAATTACTCCCTTTCTATTTATTCCAATTCGTTGATTTACGTTGAAGTATATACGTTTAATTTCTATAAAGTACTTTTTTAAATAAAAAATTATAATCTTTAGTTCGAATCTTCTGTCCGACGAAATCTTCGAGATCGACCACGCAAATATTTTCATAAAGCATTATCAGAGTGATGTGTCGTTGTGTCTCACCTTCTGTCCTATCTTCTCTTTCTGTGCGCTCTTCAACGACCGACGTCCGACACGGAGCCCGACTTCCTCGAGTCCGATTTGCTACCCGGAAACGAAACGAACGAACACGAGATGCGCGATAAAAAGAAACGTGTCCATATCATACTACATCCCATTACCCACAGATATATTGCGGCTTAATTAATTCTTTTTATTCTTTTTTTCTTGTTTTTTGTTTTTTTTTGTTTTTGTTCCTTTCTTCCTGTTCGATCTCTCTTATTGTTCATCAACTTCGAGAGACGCGGATGAAAGGGTGAGGTTGGTCGATAGAAGCGATGAATAAATAATAAATTATAACACAATATCACAACAAACAAGGACATGCATGCGTGGCACGAAAAGAGGTAGATTACCTAGATATATTATTACTATTGCGCTTTATATCTACTTTCACGATCCCATCTTTAATACTTTCTCAGTTTCTCAGTCTGCTTGATGAACTCTTACGGCTTACAGTACACGGTTACTACTTCGCTTCTTGTCCTGGTACACTGTCTCCGATTTTGTGTTTCTGTTTCCGTTATCTCTACACGGTCTTACATCAGAAATCGTTCCCTGCTTTCCTTAAAATTAATTTCCCTTATCCGATCACCAACCAAACTTCCTTTAAAACTCAGTCAAGAACGCAGAAAAAAGCTTATTCAAGGTTCCAATTTAGTTCTCGCGTGATTGTTTCTAAACATTTATTTCTCGCTTCTTGCGTTGAACACAATTGTCAAACTTTGAATTTTTGTGGAATTTTAATTTAATTATACATATCATATTGTTAATCACATCTAACAGATTACTTTTCTCTTTTTGCCTTTAATATCTGAAATGATTCACGAGAATTATTCATATTACGAACTTTCTGCAGATAACCATAAAATTGCTAAAAAGATCAAACACGCTTTTTTACTATGAGTTACTCTAATTTTAGAAAGTTCAAGCTTTAGTTCAAATATCAAGAGATCCAATAAAAATAATGACAAATAGAATATGAAATTTGAGTAGTATTATCCAGGTGAAACATTTTTATTTCGAGTGTTTCGACTGAAATTAAAAATGAGCTTTTGAAAAATATTAATTTTCTTTTAACTACTGAGTAGCCTTTGTAAAATGAATTATTTGCGACATGCAGATTTATCCAACATACCAATTACATTTATTTATATGTTCGTAAACTTCTTTTTAACTTCACTTTGCGAGAAATAAGACCCTTTTCATACACATATACGAACATAAATACATGTACACACATTTAATATCGCCCTTGTCGCGCTACGTTTTGTTCGTTTCTCCACCTCCATCCTGAGTTGCTCATTGTCCTCTTGGCGTCCTGTTTAGAACAGCATGGCTTCCGGCACTCTTTTAGCTAAGAGTCAGCGACGAGTTCGTGTAAGGGTGGGCTGCCCTGTATATTACGTTTCCACCATTTAAGCACATTAGAAATCACGTCGGGACGGTTTGTCTACAAGAGAGGCGTTTACATATTCGTAAATAGACCTGAAACTTCGTTAATATTTTTCAGAGAATTGGTCGATCGTAGACGATCCAAACGTCTTTTCTTGAATTTCCGATTATTGAAAATATGCAATTAATAATTAAATAACTCGGCGGATATAAAGTATCCTTCGGTTATACATATTATTAACATTAAAAATTTTGTGTATCCTCATTCTACGTATATCATAACAACATAAATGTGTATATATTAAGATAATATATTGCATATTAATAATACTTAATATATGCATTATCTTAATATATATTAAAATCAAGACATATTGCATACAGTGCAACAGTGCTTAGAAATTTTGCACATAAGTTAGTTTAGATGACAACGTTGATATAGAGAATGAAATATCATTCGTTTAAGGACACTACATACATCCCATCCTTCCCGTCTACCTTTCATTTTATCCTTTTGAAAAATAAAGATAGAATATATCATTAGTATTATAATTAGATACAATTTGTCCTCAAACGCGTTTTGTATTTGCTTCAAACGATTAGCTCGTTTTAATGTTCACTAAATAATTATTCCAGCAAATCAAAATAATTTACGACTAATCGTTAGACTATTTAGTCATTTTCTGATTATGATAGTAACTGCAACATGCCGTTAATCATAGCGGATCATACTTGATGACTTGATAAAATTTTTCTCGGTACAAATAAAGTGACGCTAGACTTGTAAGTATTTATATAGCGTGGAAACGGTAGGTGCAAAGAGAATTGCTGCGTTACATTTCGCGCGATTTAACGGTATCGTGAGAGTACAAGGATGTACACACGTTCTTCTTCTCTCCGCGCTCGTTCGCTCTCTCTTTCTGTAATTTCTGAGCGCCCCTTCCTCATCAAGCTGTCCCTAAGTAATTTCTACCACGATTTTCAAAGTAACGCAACGCGGCTAGCAACAGTTTATCTTATCGATGACCATTCCGCGTACCGCTTGTCTTCCCAGAGCAACTTCCCGGGATATATCGTCGTTTATCAATTTAATGCATTTCAGAGGCACACGCGAGATTTTATGTTTCTGTGATAAATGCGTGGAATGCAGACCGTTTAAGGCGACGGCTGGTAGACGCGGCTCCACTCGCTTCAATTTCCGCATACGTTATGACGTCAGAAGCGAGGGAATCTTTTCGACGGGTTATGCTGTTGTAAAAACCGAGATTTAAAATAATATTCCGAAAATAGATCGGGTATAGTCACAGCACGGCTAGGGCTTCAAAATGTTTGAAAGTCGAACGACGGAATTCTTACAAGCGTTTGAACTGAAGCTTAATAACTACCTTCTCTTAGATATTGATTGTTGCTAGAATGTCTTTCTTTCTTTTCCAATCTCGATCTATTCTATATAGTTCCTGGATCGGATTAACGAGAGTCTATTCTATATAGTTCCTGGATCGGATTAACGAGAGTCTATTCTATATAGTTCCTGGATCGGATTAACGAGAGACTATTGACACGGAAAGATAGCATATACGCAAAAAAAAAATGTTTAACGATCTAGCAAATCTTTCCGCATAAGAGAGGAGCAGTCATCGTTAACACTTTATCTGTTTGAAGTCTGCTCTGGATCGACACGTAATTGGAAACGGTACGCTCGAATGGTGTAGAGCCCGTTACGAGGAAGCCGTCGGACCGGTCCCAGGAAGTCGGGACGAGGCGTCGATCATATGCGCCGCGACGAACGCGAGAGTACCCGCGCTCCGATATGACGGGGATGAGTCCGGGATGGTCGAATTGAATCATCGATTGCGTGCGAAGGTTGTCCCCCATCCCCCTTCCCACGTAGAACCGAACGTTCTCTCTCAGCGAGGCTGCCCCTGAGCCAAGAGTTCTTGCTCGCAATCCGAGATCCTCGAGCGTGACGCGCGAGGTGGCGAACATGTTCAGGCATACATAGATATATACTTCTCGGTGTCGTCGTAAACCCCAGCTCCTCTTAAGCACACCCCGAGTGATTGTTCGACGCTCGCGGACCCCCCCCCCCCTATTTCTGAACGATGGATCTCTTCGTCGTTGTTGCAGATGGGCAAACTGGGCAGCAATCCTTTGGCTGGACTAGCAGCCTTAGGCCTTGGAGGTCTCGCCACACCAGCGAACACGGGTGGTCTTAATCCAGCAGGTAAGTCGATCCACGTTTTCAAGAAATTGTAGACCGGCAAGTACTCCATCGATGTTATTCTCTGTCTCGCAAGAAAGTTTATGTAGAAAAGATTGGAACAGTCGTTTTATTCATCTCTCTTTATCCTCATTGTGGTATGTATTGAGTCGTGTGATGTCGAGTATAAACCTATCGATTATTATGATTCCCAAGAAAGCGAATTTATGTATTTGAACCGATTTTTTTATCTATTCCAGTTTTTTATAATTAATCGCAATTGATGAGGTAATTAGATGTAGTAGATATAATGTATGTCGAAATTCGTATTTGGAAACCGTCAATTTCATAACTAAACTAATAGTCGATACTTGTGATATTGCAATAAATTTTTCCTACGTGAGCAAACTTTATTGACTAAGAGCTGTTGCACTAAAATAGATTCGTATACTGCAATGAGAAGTTAAATTTATCTATGGACTGTTCCCACAAACATTAGTTAAAGTTTATTGGAATTCTAGAGCGGAACTGGAGGAAGAGATAAAGGAGAGAGCGATAGTATCAGTAAACCGTAATTCAACTTCAATGCAACTAATTTATGGGAGCAGCCGTATACAAATGTACTTCTTCTATTTGCTTCATCAATTATCTGATCTTGTAAAGGGCAACTTTTTTTCTTTACTTTTTATTATGGCCACGTTGAGATGATTCGAGAAAGAACTTTTCTAACATTTGCGCAATTGATGGTCGCATAGCGTTAGCCGCATTGGCTGGAAGCCAGCTGCGTACGAGCAACACGAACAGACAGCAACCGGCGGCAAACAATCAGACGCATGAGATGACCGTGCCAAATGAGCTGATCGGTTGCATCATCGGGAAGGGCGGTACCAAGATCGCTGAGATCCGTCAGATCTCCGGCGCCATGATCCGAATCAGCAACTGCGAGGAGAGGGAGGGCGGAGCAACGGACCGCACGATCACCATAACCGGGAACCCGGACGCCGTGGCGTTGGCACAGTATCTCATCAATATGAGGTGAGTGATACGTGGCCTGTACCATTTCTCTCAGGCCCATCTGATCGAAGGTCAACCTTCGGACCGACAGGAAGCTATTCCGAGAGGTTCGTCCAAGGTTCGGCTTTCGGTGTTGTTACCGAATTCCATTTTCAATAGCAGTCGAACTCGTCCCGGCTACGTTTTGCAGTGGATCGCGATGCATTTCCCCTTTGATCTCTCTTTTTATTTATTTATTTATTTATTTCTTCCCGCATCTCTGCCGACACCGCCTGCCAGATTGGTGTGCGTGTCGCCGGCGTAGAGTGATTTCTTGTTGACCCTACCCACGATCGAGATTCGCCGATTCGCCTGTTTGTGCTACTCGTTCCTCACACAACCTGCTGCCTCACTTAACTTTGATGTCTTCTTAATGGTGAGACTATGTAAGGGATAGTCGAATCGGCACCCCTCGCGATATCCCCCATCGTCATTGTTATCACCCTTGCTCACGACAACCCGCGTACAGATGACTTTCATCCATTTTCCTTTGTCCATTAAGCTATTGCACAAATATATTGCAAGTTATAAATGAATTTAAAATTGAATAAGATTTTAAAAATATCAATATAGAATATGCTTAATCATACGTTATTCGTGTAAAGGGAATGGTTTTAAGAGATATAATATAATATATTTTATTTCTTTCTTCCCGACTTGCAGTTTAGACGAACAAAATATTAACATGGATATTAGAGAAGATCTATTCTGTTTCTGAAAGAAATATAATTGGCATTAGGAAAAAAGTCGTCTCTACCGCGTGTCGCCGCGAGAGATGTTATGAAAGAGGTGGCGTTACGCTGAAGAAGATACTGCTGCAGAATGCACGCGTAGTCTGTTGATTAAGGCTACAGAACGATAATCATCGCGAAAATCCCTGATTGAGATAATAGAAAAGATTGTCGCGTAACGCCACTTCAGTTTACAGCGAAACAGGTCGTATGTAGTCGTAAGGTAAAGATGCGAGGAGAAAACGTCGCATCTTCGGCCATGATCGAGATACCAGCGTTCACGTATGCAGATACTGGAAGACACCGACGTCGGCCGTGAGACGGAAGAGGATCTTAATCCTTTATTTCCAGGTCCTGTCTTCCAGGTCCAGTACCCCGAGTATCCTGCAGACACAACTCCGCTCAACATCTGTTCCCATTGTCGCTGGCTGTCCTTTCAAGCAAATAAACTACCGACTGAAAGACATAATGAAAAAAATGTACGAGGACTGTCGCTCCGTTAGTGACAATCAATCCCGAACAGTCCCAAACAAACGTATCACAGTTCCTCCTTTCGATTCGGTTTTTTAATGACACAAATTTCTTTCTAGTTTGACAGGCTCCCGGTAATGGACGATCAGCTTATAACATTTACGCTTATAATTCTGTTTTGTCGTTTAACTCGGTTCATAAAAAAAAAAGAAAAACTGATACATTTATCTTTGGAGGCGCGAGTATTTTTCTGACATTATATATTCAGAAAACAATAAATAAATTATATGCATTGCCTAAACGACACGTTTTTATTTACGCGATAAATGTGAAGGGTTTCCCTCGTCCTTGCCAGGAACCTTCGCCGTAGCATCTTTACATTTTAGTTATATGCTTTCATCGCTGTTGTTGCCATCGCTTAATGTTCATTGGTCGGTGTTGAAGATCTATTACTATTTTTTTTTCTTTTTTTTTTAAATTATGCTGTGGAACTAATCTACTTCCATCATAGCGACATTAGAATGGTGAACGGTACTAACGTAGTCGTCGACGAGATTCGAGGACGACAGACAAAAGTCGGCACAAGTTCGCGCCACACGTAAGATCCCACCAGCATCAAGCCAAGTACAATTTAAACACGCGGATCGACACAGTTTTACACGTACACCCTCACGTTATAATTATAATCTATTATATTTTATTCCAGATTGCCACTCACATTTTACTACTGCATATAAATAGCGCAATGCCGTTATATATATTTATCATCTCGATACTTCTGTATTTTGCCCGTTAACTTTGTCATCGTGTTTATTACGTATCGTGTATCCCGGCACTCCCGTCGGCCACTGGTCTGCGCTCTGCCATTTATCTAATTCCGACTTCTCGTGATCAGATGACATACGCGTTTAAGAGTCGATCATCGACCATCCATCATCGCGATTAGACGCATATCTCGTGATCTCAAACGTATCAACTGTAGCGTGACGCGATTAACGCGACTTGTGGCAGAGTGCATACTTTTGTGCCTGGTTTACTTTGATTTCTGCCTTTTCTATAAGGCAAATGGCTCGTTCTACCGACGCACTATGGAGACAAACCGCGTTTTAGCCTTTCACGCGAGCTACGAATAACGTAATTTGCGAAACGGAGGTGTCCTCAATGGTGTCCCTCGTCTGTATAACGAACCACGAGCCCGTTACACCTAGAAACAATTGCATCGTTCGCAAATCTACTTATTAGTGGTGGATGTGACATTTGTTTTTGTAGAAACTTGGACTATTCTGAGAAAGTAGACTAGCGAACGCGTGTTTCTTCTTCTCTTCTCTTCTTCTTCTTCTTCGTGTGCATCCTCCGCTGCGCGCTCCTTGCGATCAAGACGCATTCCGACCGATTCCGACCGAATTCGGCGTCTCATTCCACGGATACGACTGACCAATGTTCATCAGCGAGTCAGTCTATATCCGGTATGAATGTCCGCAGACATTCGGTAGGGTCTAAATGCGACCTGACGCGATCGAGACCTCCCTCCACCCCCCACGAACCACGTAGCCGGTGTACGTGATAATCATGCTCCACAGAGCACCTCTGACGTAACTCTCTAAGCCTACAACTTGTGATTTAGTTTATCTTCTTTTCTAATGGTTCCTTTCTTCTCTCATATTTTTTTTTCCATATCGTCATGTGTTCTCCGCGGCAGCTACTACCACTATTATTACTACTGCTACTTCTACTACTACTTCTATTCTCCTACTGCTACTACTATAACTATTGCTACTACTTTACTGTTCTCTTCTTTACTTTTTATCATCTCTTATGTTCTTTTTTTTTTAATCTCTTTGACACACTGTTTTACGAGGAACGTTCCCGCCCTCACCTTTTTACATTTTGTGTCTTTTCCCCAGTGTCGAACTGCAGAAAGCTAACCTAGAGGCCCAAAATACCCAAACCCCTGGCAGCGGTACCACTCCCGGAGCATCCGGGGCCAGTGCTTCCCCCTCTACCACCACTACCACTGCCTCTCCCTTGGCCAGCGCCATCCCCTTGGCTCAGCTGCTAAGCAAGCCAGGCGCCCTCAACGCCCTATCTAGCCTCACCGCCCTCGGCGGACTCACGGAATTGCTAGGTGGTGCTGCTGGCGCAGCTGCATCCGCGCTACCGGTCCAGACTACCGGCGTGCACCGATCGCACAAGACCTTTACGCCGAGGCTCCGTAGCCCGGGCGCACCAGGCCCGACCGACAGCGGCAAGTTCAAGTCCGAGCGTACCAAGTATAATCCATACTGAACGAACGGACAAGCGGCGGGATAATAACGATGATGTTACAGGGGGAACACTACACATACACATACATCTACTACTACAACTACACACCTATAGCGTACACTTGTGTAACACACCGAAGTAAAGTGCGTACGGACGCCAGGGTAGCGAGTACGAAGACTTGGCGAAGGATCGACTCGTCGTTTTTTTTGTTACTAAATGATTGTTAAGATGGGAGTGTGAGCACGATTGTCTAAATGGGTAAGTCGAGGAAGAAAAAAAATGATTCTCGATCATAGAGAAGAATCACTTTCAATTGATTGATGATTGATTTTGAAAAAAGCGAATCTTTCAGAAAAATGAAGTCTCCTTTCCTGAAATAACAGAGATGCTCCGCTTACCCATATTTGCTCACTTCCTCCTAAGAATCACTGTGTGAAAACATTTTGTAGGATTTTTATTTGTTTTTGATGTGTTATCTTTAGCTGAAGAAAAAGAAAAGAGAGCGTTTGGAATCTTTTATGTTATTAAGCCGTATGATCCGATGCTAAGTCTTAGAAAGAACACATATACTATCGTGACACGCCCTCCGAGATCGGGATGTTCGACGCTATCGTGTAAAGACTGATTGTGTGATGTAATGAAGCGGCGGAAATCATTAATGATAAATTCTCTTGAGGCCCCTTAACAACTATCGATATGAAGCTTTAGTCATACGTTTGCGTTTTATTTTCTACGAGCGGTTTCTGATAGGCTCGGAGGACGCGATCGCTCATGCACCGTCGCAAGACAGCCTTTTTTTTATAAAGTATATATATATATATAAATATATATTTACATTATAATTATTATTGTAATTATTATTACAATATTATGGATTATAATTAATTACTGTTTGAAGCAAAAACTCTTATTAGTGTAGCTATTCCGATGTGATTTTTTTTTCGTAGTAGATAGAAATTCTCTATCGATAGAAGGAAATTTTTCGCGCGCGCGTGAATGAGTATGCGTGAGGAAGAGAAAGGGAAGGAAAGTGCGTGAAAGAAATCGTCTTTGAATCATGTGTTTATCAGTCTTTGTAATAAATCGTGTTGAGAATGCACTACGTCATAATCATGTAACGTGCTTTAGATGACTTTTGCGGTCTTCTTTCTTACGAAAAATAATCTGCAGCCGAGCGATCGAGGAGTTCGCGATAAATGCGAATACGGTGAATTTTGAAGCATTATAATCGACCATCGCAATATGAAGTAATCAATCAAGCTATACACATAGTGTATTGTTGTAACGGTAATAAACTTAATCCTTATGCATCTGCACGCGAGACGACCAAGGTCTGCATGGGATCGCGTGTAAATTATGTTTTTGTGAAATTAAATTAATAAAACACGTATATACACACAAAAAACACAATCAAATTTCTAATTCCACGGTAATTCGAGCGTATATTTGGTCTACCGTTCTGTAAGTGATCGGAAAACGTGAAGTCGAGATCGTCTAGCCGCGGAAGAACGTTCGATCGGTTAGATCTAAGTCTAACGCAGTCGCGGAAGAAAAGGGAAAAAGCGGTTTGGACTGATGTTCGAGATGTTTCATCGCTTGGATAAAGACGATTGATAATGGAATCACCAGATAAGTGTTTGTGTGCTCAATCTTCTAGTTCATAGCGAGTACTTGCAAGTAGCGACCGATCGGATATAGGACATGAACGATCGGGTTATCACAAGTACTGACCTATCGCGAGCGTGGCCATGGTTTATCGGAACGCGCAGTAATCGCATGAAGAATCAGTCCCGTTCGCAGAAAAATCTATTTCAATCGGATCAACCGTCGCCATGATCGCAAGATATCTTCATTGCGTTTTTTTTTTCATTTTAGATTGTACGGTCTCGTGCCATTTCTTTCTCGAGACAATAAACTCACGCCCAGGACTCTAAGCGACTGTTCACAGTGAAAAAAAAGCATAAATGAGAAAATCGCGAGGATAAGCGTTAGAAATACACACAGTCCCATCATGTAGGTATATCAAGTGAAGCGATGCGCATAACAATGATTTAATAAATCAAGAAAGATTATTTCAGACGCGATTAAACAAAATACTTATGATGTATTTAAACGTAGAATTTCTTCGCTTGAGACAGGTATCTGATAAGGGAAGCCATTGCTGTACCTGGTATTCCTACATTGTGCATAGAATCCTGTAGGCAAATAATCTTCAGCTGTACATTAGTCTATAATGATATCGCAGAGCTTACATGCTTAACAGACTTTAGCCACCCTGTATCATCTTGTTAAATAAAAAGCTAGGCGTGTTTAATACAAGTAAGAGAAATACAATACCAAATAAAAATAGCTCTGGCGTTCCTGCGAGTGAGGTCCCGCAATGCATTGGTCCGCAGGAAAGACGCGTGATGCAAATGAAATTTGTTCCTCGACGATCTTTTTTGTTCTCGTAGCAGGCAACATGGTCCTCTTCCTTGAATGATCGGAAATAAAGTCTCCAATATATTGCGCGACCCACTTTATGGCACCTGAACGTTTTATTACCACCTTCTTTTTCAAGCGTACGGTGTTAATCTTTCGGCGTTTCGCTAAATAAGTATAATTGAAGGAAGAGTTGAATGAAAGAGATGTATAGATCAGGCGGTTTATATATACAGGGTGTTTTCGAATAAATGATAATAAACACCAGGGTTGAGTAGATGAGTACAAATGGACCATAATTCAAGAAAGAACCGATAGTCTAACGTGACTAGTTAAGCCGATAAGTGGGTAGGAAACCAAGATAATTATCCACCACACAGTGTATTCAAATGGATATTTATTGCTGTTACTCTACACAAATGAGCAGAAAGCATGAAGGTCACAGTGTGTTTTCAAATTGTCGCCCACCGTTGGCCACACAGGCTGTGCAGCGCTGCAGCATGTTGCGTCGCACATGTGCAAAGGTATCCGTTAGACTATCGGTTCTTTCTTGAATTATGGTCCATTTGTACTCATCTACTCTACCCTGGTGTTTATTATCATTTATTCGAAAACACCCTGTATATTATACTTCTGATCAGGGACGACTCGACATATGAAGATATCTCAATTTGTTATGAGAATGCGACATGGCTTCTACCATTTATATCTTCAGCCTTGACATTAATAGTAGCTACGTCTCGAACGAAATTTGACAAACTTTTTTTTACTAAACTTTTCTCGATTCTCATTAACGCGAGCTGTCGAACTGATTGTACATAATTTGATCGTCTTCTGGTACATTCAGCGCCGTACATTCATCTTCATGCAACATTTATATCAATCGTGGTAAACGTGAGATTCGGATCAGGACCGGGCTACTTTTAACGCTCAATGTACGCCGAGAATACGGTCCATTGAAATTCGTGTATGTACCATGTCTCATCACGTACACGTAAGTGTTAAGCGTAATCAAGATCAGAGAGAAACTCGTACAGAGAGAGATGTAGAGAAAGGGAGAGAAAGAGCGAAAGAGAGAGAGAGAGAGAGAAAAAGAGAAGATGTATCCATCCAACCAACTTGACCCAGGCTCCTGCCCGTTTTTGGTAAGCACCATCCGTTCCTTCGTAGTCCTGTTAATCGACTTATCCTGCGAAGTTCTCATTTACTACGTTTCTCAGTTCTCAGTTTTTTTTTCTTTCCAATTCAGTCGTTGCGCAATTTTTTTTTTAAATACCAGATATGTACGACCAACCATCCGAATCCTTCCGGGCTCGCGAGAGAGATCCTCGAGAAAAATACGTGTCACGTGACAAAATTTTTATAGACCACCTCCGGAGTCGCGCGGTAACTTTGTTGTCACTCTGCATTCTTGGCAGATGTAGTAATAGCTTTGTTTTGCAGGTCCGACACAGATCTCGAATGTCTGTGTGATATCGCCCTGCTGATGGTTCGTACAAAATTTGTAGACCGGGCATGCAAATTAAAGAGACACGCGGGCTTTAATTATACTACGCCGGAATACGGCTCACGGAGAGAGCCGCTAGATTCATATTTGTATTCTACTTTCGCGTCGCATGCTGCTACAATCTTCCATCGGACGAAAAGATCGGCCAGTCAGCCTCGTTAAGTCTTTTCCTCCGATGCTGAGGATTGTGTCGGGATTTTGTCTCGGTTTCTCTCCTACGAGTACGAGGGCAAAGTCCTGGAAGGCGGTTGAAAATTCTCCAGCCATAAGCGGACCGAATTTTGTGGCGGAGTTACAGAGATCATTCGGACCCTCGTACTCGGCGGGGCGAACACCACGACCAACGGAAATGAACGTTGCCGTTTCTCACAACACGACCGATTGTGTTTCAGGATATCGATGGAGACGTCGGGGGTGCCTATGCCCGCGTATCACTTCATCCCGCCGGACCACATTGTGAAATCGCCCATCCACTAAATGTGGAGAGCCGTCGTGGTCGTTGTCGTCGTCGAAAGGACGCGGAGCATCGCGGAAGCGCGCGAAGCTGTCAGTGGCATATGGGGTTGGGCCACACACTGTGTTCAGCTTGCAAATCGATACACTTGCAAAAAGAAACAAGACACACGACAGTGAGAAAGGGACAGTGAGAGAGGGAGAGAGAGAAAGAGAAAGAAAGAGCGTGAGAGAGAGAGAAAGAGACATACACACAATACGTACTCACGTAGGACACTCGCACGTATTCAGAAAGGAGTCTACTTGTGCGCGCTTTAAACAAGACCGTGTACGTTCAAATCGAACATATTCTAATACGACCACAGATATACGTAAAAAAAAAGGAAACGCGTACACACATATATATATATATATATATATGTACACGTACATACATACATGCACACGCGACACCCCGAGGGAGAGTTAAACGTACATGGGGAAAAAAATGATGAAGATACGCACGCGCGTACACAGACACACTTGAGTGTACAAAACTGTACAAAAGTTATTTAAACAAAAGAACAAAAAATAATGATGCACGCCGCAGCCGCGAGCTGTTGCCGATTGGTAAAGGGAACAAGCCAAAGATATGTTAGTTTTCATTTTTATATTTAAACGAAAAAAAAAATGATGACGCGAGACGGGAGAGAAATACGAGAGAATTATTATTATTAATTATATTACTACGGACGATGAATGCTAAATAATATTAGGCCGGTTGTTAGCGTTTTTTCTATTGCGGATACACCGTCGCGCCGACGGTTCTCGCGACCGGTTCGCGAACTTGGTTACTTCATCCGGAAGAAGATGGTGCGGCGGAGGTGCAGCTGGTATCACGAGACCGTTGTCGAAGAGCTCGAAGCGAATGCCATATTATAACTAGAGACCCTATAATCAGAGCCTGGCCATACGGTAGCAACTTTTGATTGGTCCGCCATTTTTGGTCAAAAGCAAGAGAAACAGAAAGAGAAGAGATAGATAGATAAAGGCGTTTATTGATATTCTAGGATAAGCCCTCTAGAGACAGAGAAAGATAGGGAGAAAGAGAAAGCGATAGTGAATATCTTTCTCTCTCGCAGGATTTTGACCAAATCGCCTTATGGCCAGACTCTGATTACAGGGTCTCTAATTATAACAAGTCTCCGTTTTTTATCTTCCGATAAAATTGCAGTTTTATTCAGACTGACTCATGGACACTGCAAATTACGCGTTCCGTTTTGCGCGTGATTCGACAGAGAAAATGAAACAATATTCATATGAATTAAACATCTTCATTGGTTGTAGTCTCTTTGAAACGGCGATATCTACAGGCATCTTGAATTGTAACGAGAAAAGAAAATCTAAATTGCTTGACGTAGGTACCGCCGATGTTTAACTTTTGAGTCCCCGAGCTAATAAAAGTTGCGCATATTTTTTAGAATTTTTTAGAACGGGGATATTTTTTGGGTTCGCTTCGAACTCTTCGACTGATTATTTCGAGGTGCGCGTCCGGGGTTCCTAAGGATCGAGACATTTCGGAAGGTGTCTCCGGGTGCGACTCGAAGGATCTAAAATTGAATCTCATATAGACTATATCGATCTCGATATCACACGATGACGCGTGATCCATCGGCACATTGATCGGTGAAGATGGAACATGCGTCGAGTGTCTCGATTACGTGATCTCTCGTGCCCCACATATCTTTCTCGACCACGTAATCGAACGTGAATCCGCCACGTGTTGCGCACGATTTCGATTTCGATCGCGTTTTTCTCTCGCGTCCCAAATCATGTCGATCCCCAATCGCGGTGGTCTCGCGTGGTCCCATCAGCGCATCCGCGGCCAATTTTCAGCGGCCGCGAGGTCTACGGCCAGAAATAACAAAGATCACGAATGACGTCATCGCGATTAATGTCGTGCGCGCGGGAGCGCCGAGGGAAAGTAAAATAATTAATCGCGCGCGGTGAAAATTTTACGTAGTTGCGTAGCTTTTGCATGTGAATCTTGGATTCCAAAATTGTCAGTAAAAGCTTTTCTGTTTTTCTTTTCTAAGGGGGGGAAAAGTAAGAGAGAAAACAGTGGAAAAAGGGGAAAAAAAAACGACTGCGGACGTTCGCACCGTCGATCGCTCGGCGCTCCCCCGGGAGCGCGGAGGGAACGGGCGGGTTGCACGTCCTAGTGCACCCTCGGCATCGTCCCCGACGCGAGACCTCTGGCCGCCTTCGACGCTTTTATCGTGGTGATCTTGTAAGTCGAGCGTCGAATACGGCCGACGTGTCAGGTCGCCGAGGGCGATGCCGAGCGTGCGCTTCTGTTGAAGGAACAAATGAAATTATTACGTGGAATATAAATAATGATATATATTATATATATATACACATAATATATATATTTATTATACGCGATAAAGATAATTAGAGAAGAGATAAATAGCGATGAAAAGGTGCGAGCTCAAGCCCAGACTCGACCAGACTCGAGGCGTCCTTTCCTTTCTTCATCATCCACTTCAAGCTTCCCATTGACGGTTTCAACCCTCCTCCCCATATCGGAATTTGGTCCCGCACTTGCGGTTTAATTCACGAATCGTAAGGACCGCTCCACAATGATGATAGGTTTCTTTTTATCTATTTTAAACATACGTTCTTTTATATGTATGTTTCTTCATTACTATCTTTATCGACTCTTCGTTCGCGTGTTATTTTATAGTCGTTATGATATCGATATTTAATAAAATTACTACTTTATTCGGAAGAAAAATGCGCGCGCGCGCGCAGCATTGTGCAACATTCTTTTGAGATTGTTTTATTCTAATAAACTTTATTTATGTACTAGTCTGTACACAAATTGCGAAATAATCATGTTTCGAGATTTCTTGTTGGATATTTTATATTGTGTCTAGTTTTGTCTCGATCTATATTAAGAGATGAATTAAATTAAGGGAATTATTATTAAAAAATGGGGCTTAAGAATTGCTGAAAATATATAATAGCTGTGTAACTAGTTTCTGAATTCCGTTGTAAGATCAAGTTAACGCCAATTGGCTGTGGCGCGGACGATTTACACCTTGCGACGTATCCTGTACCGTTAACTTCCATTATGTGCCAAACGTAAATTGAAATTTGGAAAAAAAAGGAAAGACATTTGCTAGAAAATGTTAGTCTGTGCTTCCGGTGTCAGCTCAATTAATAATCGATGGTCTTCGCGCATATACGTATCACTTTTATACATCCTACACGATTTGTGCTCGCATGTGAAATTGCTCTTACTTTTAATATGTAAATTAATCCTTCCAAAAAAAAAATAACGTTGATAGTTTGCATCAACTCTAATTTATATTTGTGTAAAACTGAACATTGTGGAGTCAGTTTTGTGATATGCTTTTTGTCTTTTTTTGTTTTTATTGAAAATATTTTGCGGTGCTCGCTTCTTTTCGATGCGCATTGTAAATATGTTTTCACGTTGTACATATTTATTAATCTCGGAGCATCCCCTTGTTTATATGATGAACTTTTAGTTGGAAACGATATCGACATCTCGCATCGACATCTGCGATTTCACCTTATTTATTGCATCAACGTATCTTCTCATTTTGATCGCAACACCATTTCGTGCTTCACCATTTCGTTTGCCGAATGAATAGATTGCGAATGGCTCCTTCGTGCAAAACACGAGAAAATTTGCCCAAAATTCAGTTGTGTCGTTGAAAGTGGAACTCTTAATAATGTAACAAAGAGTGTGAAGTCGATTTCTTTAAGAAAAGTTTTAATCGTATAGATAAATATATCGCAATTTTTTATGTATTTATCTAATCATACACACGTTAACACAACTATAAATCTCTATTAGTATAAAGTTTATTTTTAAAATTAATGTAAATTTTTTTACTTACACTAGAAGCTTGTTATCTTTTAACTGCTAGAAAGACTGTAGTTAATGTTCCAATCAAATTTTCATTAAGTTGAAAATGTAATTGTTCAACATTTTACGACACAATCTGTATATATCTCGCGAGAAAAAAAAACGAATTCGTATAGAATTACCTAATGCGTTTTTTTTTAATGCTGTACGAACTTTAGATCGTAATTGATACGATCGATCGTGAGAGTCCGTTGGTGACTCGTTTAAATTAGTTTTGAGAAATTTAATTCTGTTATTTGTAATTATTTATATGCCATTGTGGAAATTTTTTGTTATTATACACTTCGAAGAAGAAAAAAAAACGAAGCAAAAGTATTTCTCTCTTTTCTCATCGCGGCAACAAGGCACTCCTCTCACATCTCCCCTTCACCCTCGCTAACGCCCTTGCTCCCCCATTCTCCACCGATAGGTAGACAATGATGGCGTACAGTAGTAATTATATAAGGGAAAAAACGGCAAAACATGAGACGAGCAACGGCATCGAGCGACAAATAGTCTCTGCTAAAAAGTCGATAAAAAAAGATGGAAATAACAATTAGTGAGAGACGCTGTATGATTGTGTATATCAACAATAAATAATTGCTGTGATTAGAATCGATTATATTAGTAAGTAGTTAAGGATCAATTTTTAAGGCACTTCGCGGAGAGAGAGGGAGAGAGAGAGAGAGAAAATAAAAAGAGGAGTACTTATTGATATATAGTAGAGAAAGAGATGGGAAAAGGAAGAAAGAGCGTATGTGAGTGTACATATGATCGTTTACGAGCGCGAAAGAGAGACAAAGAGAGGAGAGAGAGAGAGAGAGAGAGAGAGAGAAAGACGCGACAAGAGGATAGGGGAGATTTTTTAGGACCCACTTTATAGGCGACTGAAGTATGTACGTGCGCGCGTGCGTATATAACCCTCTCGACAGAGGTATTATTCGTATCCAATCGCTAGGAGTGTATCCTTAAATCACTCTCCTCAAATCAGATTAAAGAGAAGAAAAAGTAGACCGTTAAACGGAAAAAGCGGAAGACGATTGCTGCGCGCGTTTACGTAAAGATAAATCATGATCTCTTCCCACTCGAACTCTGTGTCTCTTGATAAATCCTTTCAGTACCGAATCAGATGTAAGAAAAAATTCGATCTATCTTTTTTATTCCATTTTAGCCACTTTTAGAACTTCGAAGAATATTTTATATTTGTAAACGTGTATTACTCTACGTAGGTTAAAGATATTGTTTAATGTCCACGTACGGGATGACGCTGCTAAAAGCTGATGCCACTTGGAAGGTACTGGAAGGGTCAGGAATGCAGAATTGCACAGAAATATCGTTTCCGAAACGAGCATCGCGATGAGGACGAGAGCTTGATGACCTTTCCAAGTGCGTCGAGGGGGAAGAACCACGTTTCTTATCCGCGCACAAAAAAAAACACGGCAGTAAAATGGCGACCACCAGCTACACGCTTGGGCTACCCTCCATAGGCTTCGAATGCGTCTTCACGAAGTAACGTGACGTATACTTTCCCCGTTAACGATAATTTCGGAACTTATATCTCTACGGACCACGGCGACCTACTACTTAACGAACGTACAATTCAGAGTGATAAGACAGAGACGTTCTAATTTTTATCAATCTCGCCTCGCGAAAATATGTAATAATGGACAGTTACGTTTATTCGTTTTAAAAAGCCCCTGCGCGTGACGTTCGTATCCAAAACGCGTGCTGCTTACAAAAATTAGAGAGAAAGTCTGAACAAACTGTCTATATGTATCAAATATGTTATCTTTCTTATTATTTTCCATGAATATTGTAATCTTCCAAACTTCAAAATGGGTACTTGCGTTGGAATTATCTAAAGATCTAGTTTCTGAATTGTTCTACATTTCTGTGAGCATCGTAAGTTATCGATAACGTTAAAGAACGATTCTAATAGTTTACTGTGGTGCAGGCTAAGTGTCAAGAGCAATAAATAATTAGTGATATTCCTCATAAGGAACGTATACGACACGGTATAAAAATCAACAAGCAGTTTTGAATACGGACGCGTGTGATAATTTGTTAATTATAATAATTGTAATATAATTATAAAGCCCTCTGCGGTAATAACGAGTAAATGGGATTAGAGATTGAATGAAATAAAAGCTGAAAATTCTTCAGAACCGGGAGATCCGGTGAAACTAGAAACCGTTTCAGAGAATTATGTAAAGTCGGAAATAACTAATTTTCTGCCTATTAGGAAAGTTACTAGAAAAGGTTGAAGTCGATCGGAGAGCATTATCTCAATTGAAAATCCCATTCACTCTTCGAATTGGCTCACTTGGCATTATTATACGTAATTAAAGGACGGCGCAACTCGAAGATGCTTAACTGAGAGTCGCTTGGGAGCCGAGGAAAAAGTAGCAGCGCGGGCGAAAAGAGCCTAAGATTAATTTCGGTAAAATGTCAAACTTTTTATTCGCTACTGTGTTGAGATTTTAACGCTAACAAGGATCTACTTCGCCTTATTTCGCAAAGATTTCATTCTGCTCGACGTGTACAGCGAACTACGGGCTTGAATATTATCGGGAGTTTACAGTCCCTTAAAAAAGACCAAGTTTCTACAGAGTTTGGACGTGAAGTAACTGGGTCAGGATCGGAAAGTGATAGGGTAGAGTACTTCTAAGAAAGAATGTGCGAAGCTCCCATCTGCTACGTTTGCGGCCAGTTAAGGCAATTCTGTTGTAGCTGATGGTTTTCTCGTTACCGCTTCCAATCCACCTATCATCTGAAGATGTCCTTTTTGTCGCACTGACATATTCCAGAAGCATATCCAATGACACATATGACTAGGCTACGAATAATTAATATCTCTTTTGCTCCGATAAGCTAGCCTGTATTTATCCGGCGTGTATCGTTATTCAGAAATCGATTAATTGTACATTTCGGAGCACCTATATAGGCACTTCGATTCAATCGACTCTCTGTAGCTTCTAGTGATCGTTAAGATATCGTCTATCGCGTGTTCGAAACAAAAAAATATCGGAGAGAAGAAAACAGGTATCTACGCAGGAGTAATCTAAGGACGATCAACGAGGATTAGGACACGTTAGATTATATTCCCCCCCCCCCCCTCAAGATCTGTTGCACCAACAATAGTTAGCACTAACCGCAGTTAACGATATAACGCTTTCTATATTATAGATAGGGATGTGTTCTCGGCAGAAACGAGAAATATCTAAAATGTTAGTTAGTCAGAGCTATCTGTGCTGTTGGCTAAAAGTCATTTATATGTAAGAAAGCTTGCGTTTATACGACGGTTAGACCTAACTTCGGAGCAACTGACGCTGACCAATATTTCAACGAGGACGCGGTTATTTTCACGCGTGTCGGAATCGCGTGAGCGGACGGACGGAAGGAAGGAAGGAAGGAAGAAAATAATGCGATCGTTGAAAAGTCCCGGGTACGTACGCTCCTTCCCCCTCATTACGTTAAGGTGCATACACGAGCTAGTAAAAAAAAATGATCGGCGGCAAAATGCTAGTTACAGAGAGCGGGCACGGAGAACCCGACTCGCGCTTCGGACACGGTGGTGTTAAGGAGGAACGGAAAGAGTAAGGCGGGCGTAAGAGAGAGAGCAAACGTCAGCACTCATTGCGATCATATCGTTGTGGCGTAGAGCAATCTGTTAGTGCAGGGGCCTTATCCTTATTGCGTGGGTCCTACCGAGGATTGTCGCGATCGCAAATCGCGTGTCACGGGCCGTATGTTTTGCTAAAGATGTAAGTCGGATTTTGTAAGATGACTGAATTCGAGAGTCAGATACAAGTACAAATCGGTGGAAGGTATCTGATGTTTTACTAGGTTTTCGAGATGCGATCTTGTACGTCGGCTCTCAGAACAAACGGCTCGTGTCTGCGGGAATGAGAGTTACGAGAGCCATCGGTAACTCGGGAGGAGTGGAACGCGGTACCTGTCGCGCGCACGAGCTTCTCTGACGTTCGGAAGGCCACTCTGCGGGGTGTTTCGAGAACGAAACGATCCGCGGCAATTCTCGCCAGGGACCTAACATTACCGTAACGCAAGGCAATCAGCTAAGAAATAAACTTAGTTTTTATAGAATATTGAATCGCGCCCTTCCTCCGGCGGGGCGTGGAATTTAAAGGGCAAAGCCTTTCTTCCTCGCGAAAGGAGAAATTTAGTGCGATTGTTCGCGACCCTCTTGATGCCGTGTTGTCGCGCGATTAGAGGGCGAATCAGACGACAGGCGGATTATTCTGATAAGGTACTGTGATGCTAAAACATGCTGCAGCTTTTTGAAATTGTACTGTTTGGAACTGCGTGTGCGCTACAGCGGAAAAGAATCTCGAGAGCAAACGGCTGTATTAGCATAGCAATTGGCATAGAATAAAACGTGCAAAAATACGGAACAAGCGACGCTCTGACTGCAGCACTTTGCTATATTCGTGGGACGACATTCTTAAGCCTTGTGTCCACGATGCTAGAAATCGATCCGAGATCTCGGACGGAAAGAGAACTGACCAATCGCATTGACCAATTAGCCGAATTGTTCAAATGCGATTGGTCAATTCTCTCTCCGTCCGAGGTCTCGGACCGATTTCTAGCATCGTGGACACAAGGCTTAAGAGTTATCTAACATCTAAAGGATAAATGACTTGTAAATTTTTATGAATTTTTAAAGTCTATTACTATTCGCTGCTTGAAAGTAAAATTAGAATACGCGATTACCATTTATGATAATCAATATTCTACAGTGTATAATCAGAAAATCTTCATACGCGAAGCTAATCGATGCTTCGAGCTTGAACAATGGTCTGTCGTCTAGTTGGTCCTGATATCGCAATTTTTCCCTGAATAAATTAAGGCGAATTAAAAATCGAGCGCACGTAGGTAGTCGACATAATAAGGAAGAAGGCTGTCGACCATGGAGCCAAAAAGGTCAGCACTTGATGCGATTTAGGTGCCAAAAATCGATTGTGAAAACTCATCGCCGAGCGGCTCAATTTTGTGCCAAGCTAACATAAATTGCGAGCAGTATAACACGTGTGCCAAATCGCCGTTATTAATCACTACCGTTTCGGGTAGCGAATCCTCCCTGACGACTCCACGAACGTCGACGAGATACGCTCGTTTGCACTTTCAAGGTTTTTTTCTCAACATCGTTTTATATGTTGTTGTTGTTAATCTTAGGTTTGCACGAATTACGAGAAGTTAATTTAGCTGCGGGCATATTTTGTTACGCTAAGTTGTTATGCTAAGAACTTTTAACGTAGAAGATGGTCGCGACCAAACAATTAAGTACGTTTTAGACAATCATGAAATATTAGTGATATTTTTATAACTAAATCTGTTTTTTATTAACAATATCTTAGAAAATTGCAATGACTGAATTCCTAATGTGAGATATAAATGACGTTAGACAAAATATTTCTTCTCGTTATTCTTCTATTCTTCCGGTTCATCCTCAATTTGTAAATCCTGTAAAAAAATATAATGCAGAAAATTATAATTATTATATATATACAAAATTACTATTAAATGCATATTGTTAAAAATTTTGGTTTTAATTTTCCGATTCTAGTTGCGCTATAATAAATATTGCATCTGGATCGCCGATTTGCGCAAAACCACAAAACAATGGCAATCTCGTCGAATCGAAACGTCAGGATGGGAATAACAAACGAATTACATTTTCTTGGCAACTTGAATGTATGTAAATTAAAGGTTGCGTCCTTGCCAGATGCGGCGGGACGCTGAAATTATAGAAAAATACGATATTACAATTTTGCGTGGGAAGCTCTCAGTTTCTGCACTTGCGATACATTGAAAAGAATGACTTGCGTTATCTCACGGAGATTAAACGGAGTCATTTCGCTCTCCTCTCGTTAGCGTAATTACCTCCTACCGTGTTTTTCTTCCTCTTCTTCCTACTCTTTTTTTCTCTTTAACAATTGATCGAATTAAACTTGCAGCAATCTGTTGTCCAATCTGCAATAGATTGTTACCAAAAAAAAAGTCTGACCCTAAAGACATAACGATCTTGTAACTTGTCGTGAGGGTGTTCCTTTTTACGAAAACGTAAGTCATATCACATTATCGATGAGAACAATAAATTAGATATCCCCTTCTTTGATGAGAAAAGTGTTCGTCATAAGATATTGTATTTTCGTAGAATATGCGTGTGTCACGATTTGACAGTAGAAAATTCCGAACTATATCTTCGAGAATATGCTAAAATGATATGTTAAAATGTTAAACGAGAAGCGAGAATGCGCGCGCCAATTTTGATGATAGCGATTTCTATATCGTGAAGAAAAACCGCATACCCAGAGATTTTCCTCTTAGGAAAATGTGGCGACACACTATTGCGGATTGTTGCGACTTGATCCATCGTCGAAGTCTCCACATTACTTCTACGTTACATTGTTCTTCCGTTAGCTTTCTGTTCGCCGTCGAGAAGCGTCAAAGGAAAAAAATAATACGTAACAGAAGGGGTAATTCGCGTTTCGAGCGTACCCTCTATTCTCTTCCCAACGCAGTCGCGTCTTCTCGACCCCTCTTTGTCCCTTCCTCTATCTTAGAATCCTATTTCCTTTATCTTCCTCGGCCAGGAATCGATTTACGTTAGAAAGCCTTTACGAAAACAGGGTCATAAATACTTACGTATAATACGAGTATTTTAAATTTTTAACGCGAAAGAAAAAAAAACTAAGAAAGAAAGGGATAAACAAAACGAGGTGTAGTAGTGCGATGTAACAGAAAAAAAAGCGAGAGAGAATAAAATTTTTTACAAAAAGAGATAATGTGAGGTGTAAAATGTCGCGTGTACGATTTGCGACTGCGTCTTTCAATGCGTAGAGATCGTCGCCCTTTGTAACGCGTGTCGCCTCGAGGACACGTATATGCGCACAGAGAGCGCAAGATGTGATCTCATAGTAGAGTTCTGCGAATCTCTTGATCCTTTCAGCATCCCTAACCGGATGATAATCCGAGTGTCTCGGATGTCTCTTGAATTTTACATTCATTAATTTTATACATCACGAGATTTTACAATATCTCTGCTTTTAACGTACTCGTAGCCGTTACTTTCAAAATCCAATGTGTGACAATACACGGTCGACCAATAGAAGTTATTACGTAACGTGGCTGTTGAAAGGGTTGAGCGAAGGGACACGCTGCATTCGATCGCGATACGGATGCGAGTCGGTCGTCGCGAGATCGCAGAATAAAATAAATGATATTACGAGATGAATCGCAGAGGGGGGGCACATTGAAAGTACCGATCGCGAAGAGATTCGACCGAGCGCACGTGTGCACGGAAAGGGTCTACTCTAGAAAATGTATCCGCGATATTTTCCTCGCGATCGGTCGCCTCGCACAGCGTAAAGTACATTATTCCAGGGTAAAGTTTTGTAAAATCGTCTGGTACGCAATATTTTATGTAAAAAGCAAACATACATAACGAGACACACTTAACAACCAACACGTTCACACGGAAAACACTTTGTGCATGACGTGAAGAGAGAAAGGGAGAGAGAGAATGAGAGAGCGGTGTGAATGGGAGCTAAAAGAAGAGACACTTTCGTGATGATCGTATTACCAGAGAATGAGAGACGAAATAAAGCACCTGCTGTAGGCCGGCGATACGTAACATACGTATACGTATGCGTATATATACATACTTGTATACAACATACAATTACACCGTAAGTATATATATAAGAGATACTTATACTTTATATAGCTGCATTCGTCGTGTCATTACGTATACAGGGCTTGCGAGCGTTGACAGGTGATTTGTCTCGGCTGGCGTGTTAAGGATCGCATGGACGAGAGAGCGAGAGAGAGAAATGGGAGAAGAAGCAAGGGAACGGAGAATGAGAGGGTGTGTGTGCGCGTGCGAGGAGAGGAAGCTATATCTCTTGTAGTCGGCGTTACATATCTTCGACTCGTTGTTTGCGAAGCGTCGTCACATCGTTCGAAATCATTGCAAAATACCGACGTCAGCAAAGTATCGACATGTCGCAAGAACGATAAAACACTAGTGATAGTGTGGGAATCTTGTAGCCCGTGTTCACGTTTAACGATAAGTGTGGCTGTCTTGCCCTCTCGCGTCTCCCTATTCGATAAAAAAAAAAGATTAAGATCGATCCCGAAGAAGACGGCGATGATCCACACAGAGCTTGCCTACGGACCAGTTGTAACAATGTTGGTTAAACGATATATATTACTTTCTCCCTGCCTATTTTACAAGTAAGGCTACGATATAGAAAGGACCACGTGATAAGGACTTACTTAATTAAGAATATATACGATCATCATTGTTGCAGCGCAGGTCTTGAATGGCATCGACCACTGATGTTCATACGGATAGATACTTTCTAGCTTATAAACGTAACAGGCACTTTGGACTCTCTCTCTCTGACAGCCGCACTTAACGCTACCCGTGCACAGGGAGACTTGGGCTTAACGCGAATAGACTCGGGAAGAACACATAGGTGACCCTCGCCCAACGTCAACCTACATATCAGAGTTTAGTTAACGCCAGGAACCTTCCTGAAAACAAAAGTCCAGAGTTCTCATCCCGATCCTCCCGCAGATCAAAGTTGGAAAAACTTGCACGATACTAGAGTAACGAGAAAGAAAGAAAGGAGGACATGATTCCCATCGTTGATGGGGCCACTCTGCCTCCAGAGTATAGCTCGAGGATTCTGGGAAACTAGCTTTCGGATCCCTCGACCCTTATCCTCGCGACTCTCAACCCGGGACTCAAATCCCTTCCCCTCATCTTCTCATCCTCCCTTCCCCCTCACTCCGAACCTCCCCGACTTCCTCCCAGTGCATCCTAGGTTTAGAAGATATATTTGTATTGTCAGTTATCACACACTACTAACACTAATACTTACTACTACGATCTATAACTATAATGATTCTTATTATTATTAATACTGCTACTGTATCAAACCTCTCCATAGGTCGCGTAAATACGACATGCCCTGTTGTTGTTGTTGGATTGATTATCGATCACGCGCGCGGAACGAGGAGTGACGCGAAAATAAAAAGAGATGAATTCTTTCGAAAGGAGATCGTTGACTGCGTGAGTGTTTCGCTTTGTGTTTCTAGGTTTCTCAGTTTCTTACGATCACACACAATTGTTGTAAAGTAGAGCTTACCTACACTTGACGGCTTATTATTACTTCCACACACTGTTGCATCGTTGTCACTTTCGGCGCTCGGTTACACGCACTGAGAGAAAAGAAGTTTTAATTACGCTGAAGTTGCCTTAATTAATTAAGATAACGATAATTTCCTGCAATTAGTTCGGATGTGAGAGCATTCTGCTGTAGAAGAGTGACAATCGTGCTCGTTATTAATGTCGATTGTTCTCGTATATGCAAAATATTTAATATATAAACTATTAGCTGTGCCAAGTAGTGTTTTTGTAAAAAAAAAGAAATAAAGATTATTGCTGCAAAATGAAAGTATAATCCATTTTAATAAATTTACCTGTCAGAAGTGTCGTCATTGCAAACAAAAGACGCGGATCAATAACCGATTAATTCATAGAAGATAGCAATTTGCCTTAATGCAATATGCATGCACTTTTCTTTTTAATATCGCAGTTTGATCTATACGCGCAATCGAAAGTGCAATCGAGTTGCGATTTTCTCTCAGTGAGACTCTTCATAGAGGAGCGTAGATTTAAAGAATGTGGCGCGCGCGCGCCTGTAGGAAATTTCATGAAATGTATAATAATACGCGATCGGAGAAACGTCAGGAAGAGTACGCTATCATCGTTAATGATAGTTACGATAATTAATTTCCTCACCTCTGTTTTTATCGACGATCGTCCATTGTCATGATACGTGTTCAAGGCATTCGAGCGTATTTTCCATCGATATTACGAATTTCTTATACGTGACTTTTGTACAGGATCATATAATTTTGCCATTCTCCACTTATGTATTTCAGTGAACGATAACATTGACCACTTACGTCATCCTTTATTATGTATGAATTATTTGCTCAGGACGAGAGAGATGTACTGTAATTCACATCTATTCTAAAGTGTTTGAAAAAAGAGCGTAAAGACACGCACAAAACATGAATTTAAAGATAAAGATAGCACTTTAAATAAAAATAATAAAACTCTAAGGGACCATCAAATTGAATTTATTCATGTATAAAAATAGCGCATGCACATTAAAAAAAGATCTATGATTTTTTATTGTTCCTACTGTCAGAAAATATCCGTATTTGCATATCACATGTAGCATTAAATACGGTCGTCCGGTTGTTAATTTTATTTATTGTATTTGAAAGTTAAAAATTTATATGTTACCAAAGTATCAGAATGAAGATTATATAGAGATCATGCGTTTAAACTTATCGTTATTAAACTTATTGTACATTTTAGTCTTATTTTACGCTCCCTTTTCAAGCACCCTAGAACCAGTCGCCCTCGAATGATACGAGAGAAATTAATGAACAGAGTCAATCGGAAATCTGATCATTAAAATCTGACTCTCCCGCATTATTTGAGGATCGATATTATCGATATGCGTAATTCTTGTAATTTATTCATTATGCATGAGCGATCCAAATCGACCACTAAAGAATAAACATGAAGAGATTTGGCAAGCTCTATTTTCTGGTCGCGCCATTCGATAGAGATGCAATAAACCGAAATGCGAAAAGAGAGGAGAGAGAGAGAGAGAGAGAGAGAGAGAAATATAAATGTGATATCTTTTAAATACTTTTGAATTAACTTTTCTGGAAAGAGAGATAATAAGTTTCTCTTACGGTATGTAAAGATATTCCACATCTTCGACATATATAAAATACTCTAGATTACTTATTTAATTAATTTACTTATTATTACGCTCATACGCGAAAGACGCTCGTCTAAAGCAGATTTTTATTCAAAGCTCTATTTTGTGATTCTCATACGATCTTGTATCAAATATTTTTTTAGCGGTCAGAGATACAGAGCGAATGCGAGAAAAACAAAGCAAGAGTTTGAAAGAGAGAGAAAGGGAGAGAGAGAATGAGCGAAAGTGAGATTGAGAGATAAGTCGTTACCGCTCGTATAGAGATTCGAGGAGAATTCGTAATTGCTAAATCGTTATATGACCCATAATTTGGAGGAGCAATTTTTTTCGGATGTCGGACGAAAGAAGACAAACAAAACGGTTTTCGTCGAAAGTTGTTTCTTCCTTTGCACCCTCGTCACTAAAATGCAAAGATGGAAAAGAAATCGATATTATCCTGTCCCTAAAGTATACTCGCCATATAACGATTTGACAGTTCCTATTCCTCTTAACGTTCGTAAGGGCAATAAAACAATGTACATTTTTCGAGTACACTTGTATTTGAATGTGCAAGTTGCATAAAAAGACAGATTTTTTAGATATCGCACTGTCATATTTATTATTCTACGATAGCGATCGATCGGCTCATGGATCGACCGTGCTCACGACATTGCGCATTCGTGCCAATGTATTGTGTGGTGAACAAGGTAACGTCGAATTTTCTTTTTTCTCCGAAGATTCACAACTCGCGAGTGCGGTCGATCGGGCGCCGTTATGCGAATTAATATTATTAATAATAAAAAAAGGAGACAAACCGTACGCATTGTTCTTTCCAGTAAGAGAAGAAACAAGGTTTTCGGTGTTTTCACTACGATTGATAAACGATTCTATTATTGCATATAATATTATATTAATAACAATATTATTGCTGTAATGTTTGTTTTTGGTTATTAAAGTGTGTATATAGCAATATATTCTAGAAATGGCCGTTTTCATGCATTCATTCACTAAACCCTCTGAATTAACAGTTTTATTGTAAACTTATTGTAATCTTCTAATTTTATATTATATATCCTTTCTTTAAATTTTTTATTTCTCTACAGAACCATTGCAAGCCTTCCCACACAGCACAAAACTTAACAGAAATGTTTCAGAAATGTTTCAAAGTTTCAGAAACGTTTCTGAAACATTTCTGAAACTTTGAAACGTTTCTGAAACATTTTTGTGCTGTGTGGGTTATTAAGGTAGTCCTTTCGCAGCACCTAGTCAAATAACAGTCCATCTTGAGATAATTGAAAAAAAAGATATTGCAACATCCCAATAATAAAAACAATATACAATGTGATTTTACACGCATGAATTAATCATATTTAATAATTAACTAATTT
>NJRQ01000444.1:54615-92432 GCA_003063805.1 Aphaenogaster ashmeadi
GGTGTACACCTGATTTCATTAGTGAATGGCCCCTCGCCCATACTGGTAAAAGAATATTTTTCACACGTCAGTATTTGACATATCTCGTAACAACTTTCGCATGATCGCGCCGTCTAAATTTCACATTGGCTAAAGATATCGCGTGGGTCGTGTGACACATTACGCGTGGTGGCTAAAAGAGTTAAAGGCCAACGTGACAATTAGCATCGCGTTATCTCATCGTCTGTATTACACGCTGATAACTTTGTGCAAGTGTAAGTAACTTGCATAGTGACAGGCAGTGTCTTCCGTCAGTACGTCTATCCATCAGTACGTCTCCCTTTTCGCGGGATCCAACTTCAAGGGGAAGTTAATACCGGCAAATGCGCGATGTGCATGCATGCACAATGCACATACGCGCGAGATGCATCTTTCCCCGCCGATGCGCCGTTACGAGACAGATAAGGCGCAGTCGCGAAACGTTTAGTCTATGTAAAGCATGTCTACGAAGCGACTCCTGACGCCACGACTCGGCCGCCACTTGACGGGTTTTCTCCGTCAATCGAGCGGCCTGCGTTACGCCATCCGCGACCTTGAACCTGAAATCAGCCGTCAGGATCACCTGTCCAACAGCAGGTAAACTCGATCGTATCGCGCATCCGCGATTCCGGATTGAATTTGCCCGAGTAACGCGCAAAAACCCCTGCGTCATATCTGTTTTGTTGAAACTCGTTCTTACTTTACGACAGGAAAATTCCTGACGTTTTTTTCGTAAACGCGCGCAAATAACATAACGTTCAGCAATAGTTTAATCGACTATGGGTGCTTTCCAGCAAGCGACACAAGTCGACATTCAATGAGTAACAAAGACAGAATGACACTTGTGTCGACTTGTGTCGCTTGCTGGAAAGCACCCTATGTTATCACACA
This sequence comes from Aphaenogaster ashmeadi, assembly GCA_003063805.1. NCBI lineage: Eukaryota > Metazoa > Arthropoda > Insecta > Hymenoptera > Formicidae > Aphaenogaster > Aphaenogaster ashmeadi. Next base: position 55,525 of record NJRQ01000444.1, read on the forward strand.
CACAGCGAGTAAAAATTAATCTTTGCAGGAAAAGTTTGTGAAGGAAAAGTTCCTCTGCTCTTTTTCTAACTTTTCTTTCTGCCGTTTTTTTAACTTTTGTAACTAATGTTTCTTAATTATATTTTCTTTCGTAGCCACATATGTAATTACGCGTATACATCGTATTGCCTTAATAACTTTGCAATGGGGAAATAATGCACAGTCATGAAACGAGTCGATGTACACTTTAAACTTTGATCTAGTCAAGGCGAAAGAGAGAGAGTACGGAAACGTCATCAATTGATTCCGGACTCTGTCGAACTTTGTTCCCCTCACGATAGTGGTTCTCTAAAATTCTAATATCGACGTCAACATGCAACCGTTTGCATGTTATTCTCACAATGAATCAAACATGACATTTGTTATTCCGCAAATGCACAACGCATGATTGCGCGATAAATGCGCGTGCGCCAAACCGTGCCTCTTCGCAGGTGCGTATTTGACTTAATCTGCACCCCCAAGACATTAGGGATATTTAATATGTCTAATATAGACAAAAATTTTGTTGAAAGGCCTGATTTCAATAATCATTCTTATTAATTGTGTTTATAAAATGTAAATTATATATTATATTACTTATATAATATGATGTAATATTTTTAAGTATTGACAAGATGCATTCGACACAATCTGCATCCCGAGTAAGAATAAATATCTGATATATCCAAACAGATAAGAATTTTTCAAAATTTTACAGAAATTTTATTAAAAAATGATATCATATTTATGCTTGTTAATTATATTTATAAAATTTAAATTACGTATTATATATTACACAATATTATATGATATAAAACACTAATAAGAATATTTTTACTGTCGAAACAGAAGGAAAATATTGCCTAAATAAATTACATTCATTTATTTCAATAAGATTTACAAGGAGAAATATTTCAGGAAGAAAGATAATACTTCGAACATTAGACAAAACGAAAATTAATTGACGTTGTCTCAATGTTGTGATTATTTTTCCGATGTGTAGTGAGTGAAACATATGCGCTTAGGATTAAGGAATCAATAATTGAAGGTCGTCGCCTTCGGCAGGCACGGCGGTGTTCATTGTTCTATCCCTTTGATTTCGCCGACGCGCACGTCACGTCACGTCACGTCACGTCACCTCGCTATCGCGGTTCCCTGTCCTACCACCGTACCGTGCGTTTGCGCCCGGACCGCTCAGACAAGTGGCATTCGTTCGCAGGACCCAGAGCAGTAGTCAGCCCGACTGTAGCAAGAGCAAAACGTCAACCATGTCGAGCTTGGAGCGCGATCAGCTGGGCCAGCGAGGAAGCGGCGACGCGGGCTGCGCCGGCCTTCTGCGTGGCCTCGACCACATCAGGGACCCGCAACTGAACAAGGTAGGCTGTTGTGTATCGCGCAATAAAACGTATTGCACTTACCATTCTCGATCGCGCGTTTGGTATCGCGAGATAAACCACTCGTGACAGACACGATCGCCTTTACGGATCCGCATAACTTAGGCTTGACTCAGCACGGTGTGCGGAAATCGATTTGAGGAAGATATGACGAAACGTCGCGGGGAAAAGTAACAAGCGCTGTTTATAGAAGGCGTTTAACTTTAGAACGTCCTTCCGACACTTTCGTTATCGTTGATAAATATACATTTCCATTTTGAGTAGCGAGATATACGTCATTTTATCACACGTAGAACTTTTTGCTAGATAGTGATTTACACGGGTCTGGTCGCATAAAGTTATCAGAACAAGAAGATTCCATGGAAAACGCTTTCGCCAGATCGGATTTAATTCAAGGAAACATACGTTCAATTCCGCGATTCCTGAAATCTCCTCGGCATCCTGTAAAAATAGAGAGAGTGAAGATATTAGAGAGTTTTTGCAATACGGTCTTTTAGATACGGTGAACGCTAAAATCACGTTATTGGGTCGACCCAATAACGTGATTGGTCTTTCGACCCAATAACGTGATTTTAGCGTTCACCGTGTCTAAAAGACGGTATTGCAAAAACTCTCTATTATTATATCCGATAAAGCTAATTTTGATCAAATTAATTTTACGTTATAAGCTCATAAAGTCACCTGTGAAAGATTGAAGTAAATATTGATGATACAAGTTATGAGGCTAGTAACTGCCAATTTGTAAATCGATAATCTGACAATTTATATCGAAGAAAAGTTTACGTTTCGCGGGGCGAGACCTAAAACTTCGATGCGACAATTGTGTACGGCAAATCGGATTGCAACTCGACAGCAGAATGCAGGATGACTTCGCGGTAATTGCCCTCTACGCTTGCGCAATCTCGAAACTCGATATATAGTTAGAGGTTCCACAGGTTGACACGGCCCTGGAATTCCAATTTTATTTTCGAACCTCTTTGGAATACCCGTTCTCCATTAAAGTCTTATTTTAGTTGCCTTTAAGTACCTTGCGAGATGAGGAAAATAGAATCTTTTCAATCCTTTTCAACTCTTCCTCTTCCTCCTGAAGTTACCTCAACGCAAGAAATTCTTAACAACTTTTAATTTAGAAAAATGTTGATTCAGCGGTCTTGAAAGTATATTTCATTATATCTTCCGGGTTTTAAAAAGTTACCTTAACATTTTTCGCGTTATTATTTGTGAAGCGAACGGGATTCATATTGATTAGAGTCAGCCGAATTTCTTCATTGAAGAAATCAAGCGCAAAAAGTTCTGAGGAAAACATATTCTCACTGTCTCTCTCTCTCTCTCTCTCTCTCTCTCTCTCTCTCTCTCTCTCTCTTTAGAATATCTTTATAAGTTATATCTGCGAAATCATTCGCGAATATTTCGCGACGTCTGAAACCCTCTTCTTTTGTTAAGCGACGGGTACGCGTGATACTTGCGGTAGGTCACGGAGTCACTTTATATTCATGAATTCAAGAATAGGGCTGCCTATCGATCCGTGCATAGGCCGAAGGGTCGCCGTCACGGGAGTCAAGAACCCCAGCAACCGTTTCCACGGTCGGTTGTTTGTCATGGGATGCGAAAATCCCGAGGGAAAAGTTCGTAGTGATAGTGCGATCCCGAGATAATGGAGACCGATTGGTGGAATCTCGTTCCGGATCAGAATCGGACGACGCGCATCCCTGAAGCTCTGCTTGCTCTGGACGGAAGGGTACTCGTGCTTGCTCGCGCTTGATTTTGCGTTCTCATTACGTTCGAACCAAAGCCTCGGACTTTCTCTTTTACAAGTCTCGCCGAAATCTCAACTTTCTTTTGTCGCAGACTCTCGTCTTAACTTTCCCTTCAGTTGTCTTAACGCTCGAAAAATATATTTATGTCTTATTAATGATTCACTTCTTGTTTGTTGGCGAAGTTTTAATTTCAACGATTACATCGATTCAATCAATATCGGTTAATTTTTACTTTTTATAAATTTATTATTATTAGTTTGGCTTATTCTTCTTATTTTCCTCTAATTCTAGATCTAAGAAGAAATACTTAAAAATGCTTTCGTTGTGAATATAGAGAATCTTGAATTAAATCTGCTTTAATGTTAATTAATATTGATAAATAATTATCTATCGTAATGATACTTATTAAAGAATATATTTATATCTTTTTAATAATATTATTGCTATAAGGAATAAGGATTACAAATAGTTGCATAATAATTGCAAGTTAAGCATTATGGAGATAATAGAAATTTTCTATATAGTTATATAATACAAACTTGAAGAGAGTGTGATTTGAAAATTATTAGCTTTACTTTGCAATCATGAAATTCTAGGAAAACGCACTTCCACAGACAACCTTGTCGGCATTATCATCTTACTCATAACTAGAGATATAAACATACCACAAAGATTATATTCCAGTATACAAACAAAACTGCGATATTCTGCGATACTAGCATTAAGTAAGATAAAAATTTCAAGTTTGTTAAAGAAACCTTAACCTCGTTGATCCGCCTTTGGATATCATTAATTATTTATTATAAAATTTGAAAATTTTCAGAAATTATGGATAACAATTTTAATCGATTTATATTCTAAATCAAGTTGAGCCGTATTAACTTTTATTTCTCTTTCATATTCGATCACAATTAGATCTCAAAATTACAAACAGTAGAATGAAGAATCTTGTTTGAACATATATATAATACCATTGATAAAACTTTAGATAGAGTTAGTCATCGCTTTAGGGTGCGCATAAAAAGGCAGAGACGAGCCTACCTAATAGAAAAGTACTCTTCGCGAACGCTGACCTTTCCATTGAATTAGATTCAATCACAATACGTTGTGGTGCGACCAGCGTCGTTTATTTTTTGAAAAGAGATTATCTTTTAAAAGCTGATAAAACTAGGGCTACTTTTGACAACTTCGAAGCTTCGAATTCTTTTGTCAAAAGTAACAGCCCTAGATAAAACCATTATTAATGATAACAAAAATTGATAGCAACGTCATATATTATCTTGTGTATTGCGATAAATTAGAGTTATTAAATGCTTTCGCGTAAAACAGCGTCTGTCTTATTATCAGAAGACATCTTATGTAAGAGCGAATATAATTACCACGGTAGATACGTTATCACACAGCATTTATATTCCACGACGACGCGATATGACAATGCACTGTTATGTTAAAACTAACATGCGGAAACATTCGGTCGCACAAAAGTTAGAACATTTGCTGTTTTTCACGAGAACAATTTCCGGGATGAAAACATGGTATTGCAAGCGACTCTGTTTTTTCTATTCAGCTCGTTTGTTCTATATTTCATATATACTTTATATATAAAATGATTACATTTTTTAATAAGAACTTTGCATACAGAATTTATTGGTGAATCCTGATCATGTTTTAACAATCACATTTCCGCTATAAAACCACTTTTCTTCGACTTTGGATCGGTTAAAGAGCGATGAATGAAAGAGAGATCGAGAATATCTTGTATCGTTTAATAGCACCGTTTCAAATGTATGGAAGGAGATCAGAGGATATAAGATGATCTAGCCAAGGGAAATATTGCAGACAGTTCGATTATTGCACCAGATCGGACCGGTTTCGATTATCACTTTGCGGGAATAATATGCAAGAACTCGCTACACTTTTCCGGCATTTGAAGGTAAATGAAATCATCGCAAGGCGGTTCATCAACCGCAGTCGAGATAAGTCGGTGGGATAACAAGCAGTCTTGTAAATTATTTTGCTCCTTCAATGTTGATGTTTTATTAATCAGAGATTTCATTATATCGCGCGATTCCGCGTTATAATTTATTATGTCCGATCAGTTTTGCAATTAATCTCGCTTGTCGATATTAAACCAGCAAAAAATATTGGCAAGGTGTCATCGCAATGAGAAAACAAGAAAATTGTTCTAGCATTTCATTCTTTTCAAATACTTTTCATTTTGATATGATTAAACAAATCTATTTGTTGGACTCGTTAACATACGACGTAATAATTACTTTTCATTTTATTGTTATTATTCACAATTCCTTCATTAATTTTCGTAATTATTGTAATTATCGTAATTTTGTAATTATTGTAACAATATAATGTATCATTAACAAAACTGACGCAGACAATATTAATGTGCTTAAGTTCTACTAATGGCAAGTTTATGTTTAAAGTACAAGCGAATGAAACGCTGGCATTCATTAAATTTTAATGATGGAATAATTGTATAATGTGTTGACAACAGCCCGTTTAAATATCGACCGATAGTTCAAGGATTACCTGGCACAGTCTAACGTTTGCTTTAAAAAAGCATTGGCAGTGCCCCTGTATAAGTGTACAATTACATCACTATGCCAACAGTATACACTACATCTATAATCCAATCGAATATACAGGGTGTTTTATTTTTAAATTACGTGATTATCTCTGAAAGTACTATAGTTGTCAAAATATTTCGAATTAAACTTACTTTGATTCGAGAAAATGAATTAGATATTTAAAATGCCTCTGAAATACAGAGTTTTGTGTTGTCGATTTGATGCGATCGAGTCTTTTCTTAATCGGTCTTATGAGATAACTTGTTTTTGCCTAACATCATCCATAAAAAAATCCTATTAGGCACAACTGCATCGCTGCGGGCATTATTGTGTCATTATCCTTGAAAGCGAATATGGATCATGGAAAATATGAGTCCTGCGGGTAAATTCTGATATATATGTATATGTATCTGAATCACGAACGTCAGATATCGTAACGTTCATGCAACATTGGCCAACGCGTTTGTAAAAAATCGAAGTGGGGCGACGATCAGCTGATCACCTTTCACCTACGCTGACTAATGATCGTTGCTCAGTCAGCATTTACGGTATCAATCTTTTTAATTGAAGGTCAGAATCTGGTCTGGTGCTCTGACCAACTCATTGATTAATTTTTTTTTATTTGCAATATCACAAGGAAAAGCAGCGATAGTGACACATGTGCAACACGTGTGCAACACTTAACATTTTTCGCAAAAATAGTCCGAATAACGGAAACGATTGAATTGAAATTGAAAACATTTTGACAAATAAAATCAGATTGTAGAATTTTAGATTCCTGAATTTTTTCTATACTTTCCGAATTTCAAGAGAAGCAAAGGTATTCGGCAAGTTTCGACTTCGTTTCTTGAGCATTGTGTTAAATAATATGCGTTATCACGTTTCAGGGTATGGCGTTCACCATCGAGGAAAGACAGATGCTGGGTATACATGGTCTCCTACCGGCAGCCGTGAAAACCCAAGAAGAGCAGTTAGAGCTCTGCCGTCTTAATCTGGAACGCTACACGGACGATCTCTCGAAATACATATATCTCATAGGCCTACTGGTACATGAACACGGCGGTTATCGCCGTCGCTTGATCGGAGACGCTATATATTAGTAGTCTCCCCCGTCCTCGCTTGATCAGGCCCGCTCCTTTCACACGCGTTGATTCTCACATAGAGTCTTGTTCCTTAGGATAGAAACGAGAAACTCTTCTACCGTTTGTTGGCAGAAGATGTAGGTAAAATGATGCCGCTGGTGTACACGCCGACCGTGGGTCTGGCATGTCAGAAATTCGGTCTGGTTTATCGTAGGCCGCGCGGCCTCTTCATAAGCATCCACGATAAAGGGCACGTCTACGATGTCTTGAAAAACTGGCCGGAACACGACGTACGGGCGATCGTCGTCACGGATGGCGAGAGAATACTGGGACTGGGTGACCTGGGTGCTCACGGCATGGGCATTCCCGTAGGCAAATTGTCGTTGTACACCGCATTAGCTGGTATCAAGCCGCATCAGTGTTTACCTGTTACTCTGGACGTCGGCACCAATACTCAGGTACGCGAAAATACATTAAATCTGCGGTAAACGGCGTCTTCGCTGGTTCCCTCGCCGCATCGTGAAACGTGGAAACCAAAAAGAAGAATGTATTTCGCGTCAATCTCTTTTTTTTAAATCGAAATCTATATCAATCCTTTGTTTGAGTTCTATATTCTTCTTGCAGTCTTTGTTGGACGACCCCCTGTACATCGGTCATAGACATAAACGCATCACCGGGCAAGACTACGACGAGTTTGTGGAAGAGTTCATGAAGGCTGTCGTGAAGCGATATGGCCCAAATACATTAATCCAATTCGAGGATTTTGGGAATCTTAATGCGTTCAGACTGCTTCAGAAGTATCGCAACCATTACTGCACCTTTAACGATGATATTCAGGGCACCGCCTCCGTTGCCGTTGCCGGGTTACTGGCATCCCTTCGCATTACGGGGACGAGGCTCTCGGACAACACGATCGTGTTTCAGGGTGCCGGAGAGGTTGCTATCAAAATATTTAATTAACACGTTGACCGTCGACATAAAAACGCACTCATGTTTTAGCCGCGTTAGATTATATGCGAAGAGAGTGATACGCATTCGTAAATTATCAATTATTTGTAGGCGTCGTTAGGTATCGCGGCGTTGTGCGTAATGACAATGAAAAAGGAAGGAATAACTGAGGAAGAAGCTAAGAGCAAAATCTGGATGGTAGACTCGAAAGGATTGATAGTGAAAAATCGTCCAAAGGGTGGGCTGACGGAGCATAAGTTGCGCTTTGCTCGCGAGGACAAGCCGATCGACACTCTGTTGGACGTTGTTAAGACCGCCAAACCCTCGGTTCTCATCGGCGCGGCTGCTATCAGAGGTGCCTTTACGACAGAGATACTGAAGGAAATGGCGCGTAACAATGAAACACCCGTTATTTTCGCTCTGAGCAATCCAACGAGCAAGGCAGAGTGCACCGCTGAAGAAGCGTACATAGCTACGGAGGTAAGAAGCTGATTACGTATTCGTTAAAAAAAGAGAGACAGATTTGTTTCTAAACAACTTTCTAATTTTTATTGAAACACGAATTTTTAATGAATACGAAATTTCATTGACATCCCCAAATAATATAATTGACTATCGTTTGAACTGCGCAGGGAAGATGCATATTCGCGAGCGGCTCGCCTTTCCCACCAGTGATGTACAACAACAAAACTTATTATCCTGGCCAGGGTAATAATAGTTACATATTCCCTGGAATCGCGCTGGCCGCGATATGCGCCGGTATGCGCACAATTCCCGAGGAGACTTTCCTTATTGCTGCAACGGCTCTATCCGACTTAGTAACGCAAGCCGACTTGGACAGCGGGAACATTTATCCGCCGTTGTCCGACATAAAGAAATGCTCGCTGTGTATAGCGTGTGCGATCATGAAATATGCCTACGAGAACTGTGAGTGTAAAATTTTGAGTATAATTATTGCAAATGTATTAGAAAAGATAAGGGATATATAAAGTGTCTCGTTCGCATTCTGCCCAGGTAGAAAAATATGTCGTTTTGACGTCAAATATTAATCATATGACTAGTATTTGATGTCAAAACGACATATTTTTCTACCTGGGCATTCAGAATGATATACTTTTCAAAATAACATATTTTTCTCTACCTGGGTGATATATAATGTTATTCATATATCTTTCTTATACGCAGGCCTAGCGACTGTTTATCCAGAGCCTACAGATTACGAAAGTTTCATCAAGGCACAACTATACGATACAAGCTATAAATCGTCAATACCTCTACTTTACGCATGGCCGAAATTGTAATACTTTCATTAATCTGACGACGTCTTAATTTCACATGCAATTATTTCGGATCTACGGAAGAGAAATATACACAATATATGGGGAAATTCTTCGGGAAATGAATTTTCCTCGCTTATCTAAAGCCTGTTGATCGGGCTTATTTTATTTTAAGCATCGCGTATATGTGCGAATGTGTGACCAATATGCAATATAAAGTTATTAAAATTCACAGGAATGAATTTGTGTTTAATACGAAGGTATTGCAAATAAAGTATATGAGCTCGTGTGATGTGTAAGAGAATTGATTTGGTTGAACAAATAAATATCGACGCTGGTTTGAAAGAAATGTATTTATTATTGCTACTCGAAATATCGTTTTTTTTTTTTGCAGAAGTAGACATTCCCGATCATTTGACGAGCAGTAGGTATAATATTTTTCGTTTCGCAGATATAACTAAGGTCAAACAAAACTTACACGGATACAGTTGTGCAAATTAAAGATGTCAGTGACAAAAAAAGTGGAGGTTGCATTTTCATGTTCGATACACCCCATTTTCCATAATATACTCGATGTACGTCTCTAATTTAAATTAATTTTTGTAAGACAATAATATTGAATGTAGAATCAACAAAAATTTTATTTAATTAGGCCAAGAATTTAAAAGCGTAATAAATTAGCAAGTGCATCGCGAAAAAGTTATCCGAATTCTTTTTTCGAACTCAATGCATCAGAAATGAATGAAAGAAAATAATTGTTGAGAGAATATTTTCTAAGACAATTATGTATTCTTACGTTTCAAGATGTATATAATTCACAACGATGAATTGGTGATCATTATTCACACATTCCCTCCTTCGCTCGCTCACTCGCTCGCTTTCTCTCGATTCCTGTCAATTCTATCAATGTGTACGCGTAAAACTATCTTCCTTTTTATCACTAGTCTGATATTTACTGTCAGAACACATTCGTGGTCGTCAATTTAGAACAGATTATAAACTGCAGACCCCGAAAGTGATCTTTACTCCAAACTCGTTTATATCGCACAGTAACATGGTAATAAATTTAAGGGACAAAAAATGTACAGAAGAGCGTTTAAAAAATTGTTTACAATTGTGGGACTCTGTTACGCTACACTGAGCAGACACACTGGCCTTTGCGCGCCAGTAACAGGGACTTCGTCGCTGCCTTATAATCGACAATTGCGATAAAAACACAGATGGAACCACCAGGAACCTTATCGGATAACGGGTAGTAATCTGATCGCTCGTCGTTGAATATACTCGAATTAGTCCAAGTTCCACGGCACCACCGCACTACTGTTTTCCCTACGTGTAGTTCCTATATATAGTTCCAAGTTAAATCGAGTGCGGATTAAATTGTGAAGAATTCCAATGATCGTATTTATACACACATACACACACTATCTTTCAAATGTCAATGTTCGCGTCGCATCTTACGTCATCGGGCTTCGTAGTTACGAAAGAGACATGTTTTCATGAAAATTAATGATATCAGAACGAAGACGTAGGGCAGTAGTGTCGTTGAAAGTGGAGTGTCTGTCCAGCACGGAGGTCGGTCCCTTTCCTAGCTTCATCGAGAGAGTGAGTGTGATCGTTCGTGAGATTGTTGAGAATCACCAGCTGCCCGTGGATCAGGCAATCTCTGGGATGCCGGTAAAGCATCGAAAAATGGATGAGTCAACGAATCCTTCAGAGTAATGCGTTGCGAGGGTTCGTACTCCAACATCCTTTGAACGAGATCGAACAACTGACGATGCTCCTCATCATCAGACAGCATATAACGCTACACAGGCACAAAAATATATATTATTTTACAGAATCAACAATTGCATTATTATCGAAAACTGTTTTATCACTAATTGAATAAATTCTGATCTATATTCTCAATCTTTGTCTCCATTCGGTATTTGATTAAAGTAGAATAAAAATACTAACGTGTAACGGCTTGCAATTGTCTCGTACGTATCTACCGGCCGAACTCTTGTCGTCCCAATCCAATTTGCCGTGATAAAAGTACTTGGTCTTAGTTTTGCGAGCCATGCGATGTGGTATTGTGCCAAGTATGCGTTCCATCATCGCCAGATGCTCACGATTATCATGTGTTTGGAATAACGTAATGCCTAGGTACAACTCGAACAAGATGCAACCGATGGACCAAACGTCGCAGGGTTGAGACCAGCCCAATTCTATGTACAAAAAAATACAAGATTAACGATAACAATACAAATGTACGTACAACCGGAAGGATATTTTAAGAGAAACGCTCACCTAAAATTACTTCGGGGGCTCTATAGTGTCTCGTGCTAACGATCGTGCTATGATGCTCGTGATCAAAAGTAGCGCTACCAAAGTCGATAAGTCGGATGTCAGTTCGCTTCACGCGTCTCATGTCCCTCCGCTTGAAAAGAATGAGCTTTTTTGAAACACTTTAGAATGGAAGCTTACCCTATATGCCGAATCGAAGCTCGACAATCCAATAATACAAAATATTAACAACAGCACACCTTTTTGTTATTATACGAGCTGTCGTAATCCGAATCGACGAATAAGATGTTCTCCGGTTTAAGATCCGTATGTGTGAGCTTGTTATCATGCAAAAACTTCACAGCGTAACAGAGCTGATAGCCCATGTGCCTAACGTGTTCCAATGGATACGGCTGGTAACTGTTATCTCTCTGTAAAAATAATTTTGTCTACGTTTTGGATCTCATAGTGTCAAAGTCGTCTAAGATGTCCTTCGATACTCACCAGAAAATCGAAAACACTCAGACCGAGCATTTCGAATGCGATACACATATGCCCATGATAATTGAACCAATCGAGCATCTTTACGCAAAGACTAAAATGGAATAATAAATGGAATAGTTAATTATTGCCCTTTTATAAAATTTATAATTTAAATTAAAACAAAAATATTCTTGCTTGTAAAATAAAATTAATATGTTCGAAAAGATATGAGTAGATTTTTCGACGCAAAACTATATAAAGATTAAAAGATGAATAAAACAATTAGATACTAACTGCTGGCCTTCTGGATCCTTAATAGCGATCTTTTCAAGAGCGTTTATCTCCAACTTCGCTGCCTCCCTATACTTCTCCACGTTCTTAATGATCTTCAGAGCCATCACATGATCCCTAGAATGTTCATCACATCGATCATGATATCTGATACCGAAACCGTCTCTCATCAGCTCAAATCCCGCATCCCGTGAGGACGGAACCACGCGTGGAGAACGTTTTTTACGCGGGCGTTCGCCGTAACTTCGTGTTCCGTTAAAGAGAATCTAATTCGCGGCCGTCGCGAACGCCCGGCCCGTAAAACAAAGTGCAAGGCCATCCTATTATTGCGACTACTCGCGCGTCATTTTGTGACAGTGCCGGATGGCTATTTCTGCCCGTGGGACGTCGCGCAACGCGCGCATTTCGGATTTTCCTCGGCGCGCGAATCGACGATGACGCGCGAGAGGAACCGAGCGAGATTCAAGAGGATAGCGAGCGCGACCGCGAAAAGAGGTAAATAGAAATAAATAGGTAGAAAGATAGAAAGAGAGAGAGAGAGCGATATGAGTAGACAGTAGTGGAGACGTGCAAGACGCGTAGTATGTTACCTATGTACTTATGTGAGCTGGCACTTACATTTGCAAGTCCTTAACCTTGACAACTTTTCCAAAAGTACCCTCTCCTAGGGTGGCCAGTACTTTATCTGCAATGCAAAAATCGAGGTAAATGCCCAGCGGATACGAGCCTCGCGGCCCACGGGGGGAGGGAGTGCTCGCCTGCGTTCGCCAACCGGACGGGGCACCCTCTCGCTCACGGCTTCGACAAAAGCGGGTGTGCCCCACGTCCGTCGCTCCTTGGACAAAGGAGAAGGAAGGCCGTTCTCTCAAGGAGAGCCGTCGCGTACGAGAAGATAAAAAGAAAAGAGACTGGGGGGACCGCGAGGGAACGCGGGCGAGACTCTTCCGTGTGGGCGTTCGGCCGATCGTGCGTTATCGTACACGCGCGGTTCATGGTGAACGGGACAACGGATAAACGGTGGAACGGTTATCGTATAGTTTAAACGGCAATATCGATCGGAAACACCGCTGCTCTCCTAAAAGCCCTAAAAACGGGGTAAGCAGCGTAACCGTTTGAACAGACGCGCGGGACATGGCATTTACTGTCGGTCGTACGGGGGAACCTTGGTCGTCTCCCGTCCTTCGTTCTTTACGCGGTGCGTAGGCAAGGAGTTCAATGATACAAAGCGATACAAAAATGGCGAGAGTAAATGCCAGTCGTCCTCGAGCGTGCACGCGAGTATTGAGAGCGGGAAACACGTCGTCCCGAGGAGGACGACGTATCGAGAAGATAGCGCAAGCAAGAGGGAGACCCTTCGGTCGTTCTCGTTCGTCTCTGCTTTCTTCCTCCGAGCTCTCTCATCTCCACCGAACCGTCCTCGCGTTCGAAGGAATCCGCGATTCAGCGGGGAATCGAAAAGGAATCTCTTTGCGCCGGCTTCCCGATAATCGTCATCATCGTCGTCGTCGTCGAGCCGACGGGCTTCCGTACGTGCTGTTGAGACACGTGGTGGCTAAATATATATATATATAAATATATATGCATGTTATTGCTTATCTTTCTGAAATAAAACGTACATAAGCAGACAGACAGAGAGAAACTATATCTTTTCCTTTCTTTTTTTGACCTTTCGCGTATCCCGAGTTAGCGCGCGACGAGAGTGTCCGGAAAGATCGATGGGGAAAATTTTCGATCTAGGCAGAGAACCGCGCCAATGTGTGTACGCACAAATGTGTGTACGAGTGAGTGTTTTCTATAATATATATGTATATAGCATATCTCTATATATGCGCGTGTATGCTGAGCGGCGACGCTCAGCGAGAACATCGATACATCGACAATGTGATTAACGCGTGAATTGTTACTCTTGTTTCGTAGTGTAAATATTGTTTCATATATAATACCTATAGTTCAGGCGGGGAGAAGTGAAAGACAGAGTGAAAGAGGAAGAAAAAGAAAGAAAGAACGAGAGAGAGAGAGAGAGAGAGAGAGAGAGAGAGAAATAGAGACAGAGAAGAGAGATAGAGAGAAAGAGAGACAGAGAGTATGGGCAGATACCGTAGATAACCGATCAGTTAATTGACCTGAGGCTTGCTTAAATCTACTACAATGAGTGTATTCACATGATCACGAACATCTATTTGCCAGGATGTCGCCGGATTGGTATACAAGGTGGCCGTCTTCGTCGTCCTCGACGGAGGGCGGTCGTGGGCTCTATTTGGGCCGGCGGTATCGGTATCGGTGCGTGCCAAGAGTTGGACCCAATCGCAGGCCGCGGACCCGCCGTGTTCGGTATTCCGTGTTCGCGTCGGTCCGATTCGGTAACGTGGAGAGAGGTCGCGCCGGACGTAGATGCACGTATCCAGAGATGAGGCGCCGTTGGCGGGTCGATGGGTTGCCGGGGTCACATCCGTCGTGTCCACGTGGCCAGCCATGGGATGCGTGCCGGTATCCAGGTCGAACGGCCGCCGATCGTCAACCGATCGCCACACACCGTGCCATCCACCACCGTCACCACCACCACCGCGAGTCGGCGGAGACCCGTGTAACACGCGGCAGAGGACGTGTGTAAGCACGGGACGAACGTACGAGTGTGTCGGTGGGGGTAGGAGGGTAGGATAACATCGTCATCGTCACCGAGAGAGAGAGAGAGAGACGCCACCCGATCCGAGCGCCCGGTCGACCATAGTTGTGACCAATCCGTGTGTGCCATATCCGTTTCCATTCCATTCCATTCCATTACAACGGAGATGGTAACCCAACAATCAGAGAGAAAGGGGAGAGGGCAAAATGGTTTGCCAAGTCAGAAAGTTGCGGTTACGAATTTACCATCGGCACATAATATGTATATTCTTTTCATTTCCGTTACTTTTTTACGATTTCTTTATTTTATGTTTTTTTTTGCATTACTTTTTCATACGGCAGTCGTTCTCTTATTTTAATTATTTATATCCGTTTTCGGTTCTTTTTTTTATCTCGCTCGCCTATATACTCGTTATATATATATTCGTGTTAGACCTAGTATATGCGTGCCTTGAAGGAGCCGTCTCAAGACGCGCACGGCTCTACTAGAGCACTTCGTACGACATGAAACGACTACAAATGCACATTCTAACGTAGGCAGACAGAGAAAAGCAGAGAGAGAATCATGTGCGTTATGTACACGTATAATATAATCGCGACAAGATATATATGGCAATGATTTAAATGACGCTAAATATATATTATATATATGTACTACTTGTATATACGTACTACTTGTATTTGATCGACGATCATTTTACAAACGAGGCAACGAATTATTCCGATTTACGCGAATCCCAATCTCGACGAAGGATGAATAGATATAAAAAAAGAGAAAAAAAAACATATACGCGGACGACCGGACAGCTTCCTCGAAGTGCTCGTAACACGTTACCTTTCATCTAACACGGACTCAGAGAAGTAGCTTAGTTAAACTGTTAATTGTTTGATAGACTCGTCATGGTACTTACGTGTTCGCGTAAACCGTCGCTCCACGACGATCGATAGAGCTATCTCTCGATCCTCATGGGGCACGATCCTCATTGCCGCAATACGGAGCAATACTGATCGGGGGGGTTTCGACCCTACCTTATCGAGAATATGACACGCGGACTGAACTGTCGGACTGTTCGGATCGTCGATCGCTAGTCACTTCTACATACGGTGAAATCAAACCAGAAAGAGGAGAAGCAGAGCCAACGTACTCTCTCGTAGTCCTTCGTACTCTCAACATGTTACCAAGATTATAAAAAAAAATAGATCAAAAACTGCTGCATCTTCGATGTGGATACAATTCCGATCTTAATGCCAAGATTTAGTTCACTTTTCAGTGTGTCGATATACAGTCTTGAACATTTAGTCGCCATGTAAGATGACGATTTCCCCAATCGATTCGAATGGCCAGATAACTGGAATTGAATCTTAGCACAAATACAAATAGTATCTACATCGCAAATGTATATGTTATCCATGGAACGTGTTACCCTCAATCCCCAAGTCGGAAATAGAAGGGATTGATAAATATTACACTTGGAATCGTGATAAGGTAGATCGGGGTGGTAGGCGAGTGTCCCAGGTATCCTCGTGGTACTCTCACGGCAAACATTGGCAGACGTGCAGTGTTTAGCTTATCGGAGAGGTAGCGACGACTACTACGGTTAATAGTACGAGCCTTTCAACGGGCTCGCGGAACAGACGTCAGTCAGCGTGAATCTAGGAAGTGCTAGGGCGGAAAGGGATTTCACACGAGTTGCACGCGCGCGTCTGCAAACACACATATACACAAACGCAAACGAACACACAGGCGAGGACGAGGGAGACAAGACAACAGCGGCAACGGACACGCTCTGTTTAAAACGGCGCCGCTTTCACGAGATCGCGCAACCCGAGCAACCCGTGGCTCGACAACTTACGATCGCGTCGTGGATCGCGTCCACCTCGCTAATCGCGCTCGCGCTACTCGGGGCTACCGTGCCCTTGGACGCGTCGTCTTTCTGGTTGTTATGGTGATTGCTCTTCCTGTACTTGCTGGCGATGAGGTCCGTCGTGCTGGGACATACGTTCGGCTGTCCACCGGCTGCCAATTGGCTGTAGGTGTCCTCCATAGCGGCGTACTTCAAGATAAGGCTTTGGATCTCTTTTCGTTTAGCCGCCCGATCCGAGATCGCTGGATCCACATCGTCCGTTAACGCCTCATATTTGTTTCGCGTAACATTCTGAACGATGTTGAGGTTCTCCGCGTTACTGTTGGCGACCGGCGTCTTGTCCGGATCGACCGTGACCTCTATGTCATCCGTAAACGTGAACGGCTCGATCTTGACTGGTCGGGACAATTTCAGGGATGTCGAGCGACCTTCCAGCTGCTCGCTTTTGCCGTTTCGATGCGGTCTCACCTTCCGATTGCGCGTTTCCGCATGTCCGGACTTGTGTCTGCCGTAGCGGCGATAAGCTTCCGAATTCAGTAAAGTCTGCCGAGCTGTGCGGTTGTAGGCGGGCGTCTTCTCGCGCCTGGGTTCTCTACTTATCGCGGAGCTCACGTAGGGATAAGCTTTCTCGCTGAGAAGCACGCTGGTGGGACTCTTGATGATAGTACGAGTCATCGAGGGCTCCAGAGTCTTGTCGTCGCGCACAAACGGACTGTCGTCTCGGTGATAATAGCTATGATCGCGCTCTTGTCTCCGCGAATAACCGCGGCCGCTTCGTTCAGAGTCGTCAGCGTGCCTCTTGCCGGAATACTTGTCTAAAATCGTGCTGTACTTGTCCTCCAAGCGACTTCGCGTGCTACCCAGCCGGCCAACAATAGGCGATCGCCTCGAGGTCGTGGCGCCGACGCCGCGGTCATTAAGTGCGGACGTACCGCGCACCCTCGTAGTCAGTTTCTGGAGGAGACTCGTGCAGGAGTCGCTCAACATCTGCGTCACGCTCGTCGTAGTAGACGAGCGCGCGAAACGACCCCGTCGCGAGACCGAGTTCTGACGGGAGGTCGACATGTCGCGTGGTGCGAATATGAACATTTCGAATAACCCGAGATCGCTGTCACGTTCACAATTACGTGGAACCACCGATTTTCCAGATCAGATAATCCGACCCTCGACGGAACATTCAAGATCGTCCTAGCGGATCTCGCGAGACAATCTCAGCGCGACATGCCCGAGCCGCGGCGGTTAAGTCGCGCGAGGAGAGCGATCGAACACGAAGACATCGAGGCTGACGAAACGGTCTTCTACACAGGTACATCACTACGAAAAGCCGCGAGCACGCCGATCGCGAAAGGCGAAAGAACGCCACCGAGGGAAGCACTAAACTACGAGACTACGACGACGATCAGCGCGACGACGACGACGAACGGACGACGTCGGCCGTTCACGAAGACGAAGACGAAGGCGGCAGCGGTGGCGGCGGCGACGACGATAACGACGACGACGACGACGACGAAGACGACGTCGACGACGACGAAGAGAAGGAGGCGAAACTCTGTACGCCCCGCCAAATACTCTCTCGTCGTACTAAAAATACCAAGGAGCGGTGGTGTGCCCGCTCCGACGAGAACGATTCCGTCCACCTCTCTCGAAAGCGATTCTACGAGAGCGATCAGAAGCGGAGTGACGAAGAGAGAGAAAGAGAGGGGCCGATCAGCGTAACTCGCACGCGCGATCGCAGCGAAGGAGAGACGGACGAGCGGAATTGGAGGAAGACGAAGAAAAGCGCAGGTGGAAAGCGGAGAAGACGAGGAGGGAAAGAGGAGGGTTCCGCTGAGATATTACGTAAATTGTCTCGGAACGCTTATTCAAAACGTGCCGAAGTTCCGCACACACTACGTGGACTTGTGTTTGGCAACGCTATGCGTCGTGCTTCCTGGTGCATGGAGAAGAGGTGTCCATGAAGGACGCGCTTCCTGCTATATGCACGCGTCGCAGGAAAACGCATCATAGCGAACATTACGCGAACCTTCCTCTCTCTCTTTCTCTCTTTCATTTGCTCCATATACCTTGACACACATAGAAATTGCGAAACGACTGCGACGCCAATCCAATGTAGAGTAGGTCCATTGCACGGCCCAATATTGGTCACTCAATAACGATGTTGACACTTTTTTAACATAGCGATATTAGAATGATGACTAGAGTACATTGCGTTTTGCATGCGCAGAAAGCGTCTTTTGCAGCACAGATCTCCTCCAGAAGATTCTGGCGGATATTAAGGGATGATGAGAAGAAAAAAGACACACAGGGAGAGAAGAAAGAAGCTATACAATCATTTGTGTAAACTCATCCAATTATCGAAGATCTCCTTCGAAATTTTGCCATTATTCCAATCATGAATACCAAGACAAAACTAAGAGATTATTTAAAGGAAAACTGTTCTCGCAGTATATATATATATATATAACTGTGAGGCTACCGTTTTTATTAATCTTTAGATTTAAGATGAAAGTCGAGCAAGTATAAAAGAAATATCTTCGAGCGAGACCTGATAATTTAACTTGAGAATCTGCAAAACTGATCGATTTTATCCTATGTAAAATAAGCAAAACGATTCTAAAAGTAATATCCAAAGAAAAATGAAGAAACAAATGGAGCGTACGTCGCTCCAAATTCTAGAAACTTAGTCTAAAAATCAAAAACGCTTGACCAAAGAATTAGTGGACAGGTCCGTGGACTCTAGTGCTATTAATAAAGCTCGGGTTGTCTCCAAGGTCACGATGTCGAAGATATCGTCCTATCGTCGTAGATTTTCGAGTCCGAGTATCGGTATAAATACACGCCGTTTACAAAATAGCGACGCAGTTTGTTCGCGCAGACTACTCGCCCACGGATACCACCACACCGATCTCAGAATCATCTCCAAAATATTTTCTGGCGAAGCGACTGATTAATTTGGCTCAAGTTAGAAATCAGACCACTTAAAAATACAGATGTGCGTGTATGTTTTTTTATCCGAACAAAAATGAACAAATTAAATATTGCCCAGCTGTAAAGTCTAAGAGACCAAGCTTTTTCTAAAAAAAAAACTTTTAGAGAACTCTATTGTTGTACAGATAATTCAAAGAATGAGGCCAAATACAATGCTCGCACTGAATGCAGAACAACAATAGGAGAGCCATAATCAATATGAATCACTGCTATAAACGTTTCGCATAACGGATCGTATTTTGTCGTAGCGAGAAAAAAATCCTCCTGTTAAATCACTCAGCGCATTGCGATAACGGAAGCGCCGCTGCTCGGGTTGCGAAGAGTTACGCGTGTTTCTTCCGCTACCTACTAATATTGACCAAGGTTAGGCCGTAATATTGGGTTAAAAACGGGGAGGAGGAAGACGGAGGAAAGCGGGCGCCGCGCTGGAGCACACGCTCCTCGTTCTCCAAGTTGCGTCGTCGTCGTCTTCGAGAACGGGCTACGCCAAATATAAACCGGTGGCCTGAAACGCGTGCGCCATGATCGTCATGCCGTACAGAAAACCCAACGCGCCGCGCTTAAATGTTAAAGTCCTGGCCGGCTAATCAGCTCGGCAGGCTCGCGCCGTGTCATCGCAGTTGCGTGGCGGAAAGCCAACAGAAATGAACGCACGCGTCTCACACGTTATTCTTTTTCCAAAGAAAAAAATAAATTTCCGCGCATCCTTTAAGTGACATAATTTTTAACTGTTAGAAATATCCCTAGTTAATAAGTACTCAAACAAAGGAATTTTATATCTCTTGAAACTAATTATAGTATTTTAATATCTTTGTAATCAAAACAGAGCTTTCACGATGAAACTAGTCAGAGTTATTTCTTCAAACGTTTCGACACTACTAATTTCTCCTTAACATAATCGATAATCTCTTTAGCGGCAAAAATAGAAAAGATTTTTAAATTATGATGTAAACTTTTCCGAGTTCAATGCACGGGGAGGGGATTGGAATACGTTTCAAATCAACATATGGTCGCAGAAATAGCGAGCATAAACAGCGTACGTACAAAACACACGCACTCGAGCAAGTAATTAACATCGAATATCGGAGCTATACGAAAGTCTCGACGCTACCTCGGAAGTCGATGTATCGTTAGTTTCGGGAGTGACGTCAAGTTTCGTGTCGAACTCCCTGGTGGTCTCGGTGACATTGCGCTGCAACCACGCGTCCCAGTCGTGACGCGGCCACCAGGGGACGTTTCCGGGCATTAGCAGACTCAGTTCCTGAGTCTGGAAAGATGATGACGACGACGACGCAGCCGATGGTGGTCCATCGTCGGCCAAAGTACCGCCGCCGCCGCCGAAGGCGGTCCAACTTCCAGGATCCAGGTTGACGATTGATGAGTGAAACAAGAGATGGTTCACCCGGGCACCTACACCTCGCGCGTCTCACGAGCGCATCTTGCCAACTGCAAGATACGCGTATTTCTAAATCCAGGTTGAACGATTCTGGGCCGCCAGCCGTGCCACCAGACTTTTGCTACTGCGGCGATGAAACTGAATCGACACGACTCTGCTTCAATGTCCCATTTTCGAAGACGGAGTATTAATTCTCCGTAGAACAGTTCGTTACTTTCGAAGCACTTTCTCGATCCGAAATAATAGTCGAAGATTCGTTCGTTTTAGATGCAAAAATGCCTTCGATATCGGTAACTTCGTCGATGCGCTGCGTTCAGATGTATGAACTGGTCGAAAATCTGTGAGAACACCTTCAAATCCGTGTTTCCTGACGAATCGACGACGAAGGAGTCTTCGCGTCCACTTTCGATGGACCGGTTGGCTTGCCGGCGCAACGTTCCCCGACGGCGACGACGACGGCGGCGGCGGCGACGATGTTGCGTTGGCCATCTGGCGCAAACTCGCACTAAAACCGCGGCGAAACCGCGTGACGAGTCCCCCTCGAAAATAGTCGCCGGTCGAAAATAGCCGGCGTCGAGTAAGAAAGAAGAATCATCGGCATTCTCGCTCCGGGTATACACCCGGCGTGCCCGTTGCGCCACGAGATTCTCCAGAGACTGTTCTCGCTTGGTAGAGCGCGTCGACGCGCTAACTCCTCTCCCTCTGTCCTACTCGTCCTCACGCTTCCACATATCGATCATCATCAAGGGTCTCCGTTACGTATCAAAGCTCGATAAGTGGTATAAAAATTAGTCCGCATATCTAATACGCCGAGGAACTGGACTCCGTTATCCAAAAACTGAGTTAGAAACTGAGAACATAATCTTCGTAGACTGTTCCTGTCCATTAACTTCGGCTCAGCTTCTGTATCAGCTTCATTTCACGTTTTTATGCGTGCATTATTATCGTTTGCTCGAAATTTGATAAGAAATGTGCGAAACTTAGCTTAAGTTTCCCTCACCATATCGTGCACAAAGAATTAGTTCATTGTGAAATTTTACGACGGCAATATTCACGGTAATAAAACGACCTCAATCACTTTACAAAACTTTTGCATAATTCAACAAACCGTACAAAAATCTGATTCGCAACAGAAGTTGATTAAAAGTAAGAAAAATACATATAAAAACGCTTATATTTTAAATTTAACAAAAAAATCCGTGTAATCACTATTAAAGTTTGCCGTGAGAGTTTCCACGAGAATGTTCAAAGAGAGTACGTTCCATGTACATATATACAAATAAAAAATATTATTTCCAAGCCATCTTATATACATAGAAGAAAAATGGGGATATTATGTTGCAAAGCTAAGGAAAATATATTAAAACATATAATCTTTATTTTTTTTCTAAATATAGACTCAAGAAGGTTTGGAAATGAGCTTTCTATGTATCAAATAATCCACTTGGCAAGATTTCCTTCAATAACATCGTCGATAAGTATGACAGAGTACGACAGGCGTCTGCTTTGTATGTTTTTCGTAGATCAGGGGTTGAAAGTATGATCGGATCGACTGTTTGTAGACCATCGGTCGTGTGTCACGCGACGCAGTAAAACATAGCCGGCAGGAGCGCGTAATAACCGATGCTAATACATGTATCGTATTGTTCCTCACCTGACTCCTGGTGGACGCTGATCGATGACGGTGCCGCTCCTGGCTGGGCGAGGACGAGCCATGATGACGGTGAAGCCGCGTACGACGGGATGACGTGGGATGCGCCAAGTGAGCACGATCACGATCACGCTCGCGATGCCCATGCTGCCGACCACTACTAGGCGATCGGCGATGACTACGTTTATATCGACGTTCCTGGCTGGTGCCCCGTTCGTGCTGACGGGACCTCAGCACTCGTTCCCCGCTGAAATGTGAATAAAGAGAAAAATCAATTTTCAATTAGACATTACTTTAACACTCGAGTATATATTAGCGAGATATTAAACAGAGAAATAATACTCGAAATGATACTCGAGTTTATAATACTACTTTATTTCGGAATATTTTCAAAGTATGTCATGAAAGCAGATTATTCTCCTAAGTTGAATATTGTAATATTTAATTGGAGCCAATTTAAAAGTGTGTCGAATGATAATGTAGCGCAAAAGCCGAACGTTTAACATGATCTGGAGCGAAACTAAGTGGAAATCAAGGTTGCATCGTGTCACGTATAACATGTTCTTAACCATGTACATAACCGTAGGACGACCTAATTATTCTGCCTTCCTCAAATAGATTATCGAGCCTGGTTGGAGAGTGAGGAGATATTTCTTTATTAATTATAGATGTCACAAAATATTTCATTTATTCAATATTGTTGCACGATAGCTCCATCGTCAATAAGCCAACAACGTTTCTTCAGTATAACACATTATTGACGCAATATCACTCATAAAAAGATAATAGCGACAATAATCGCGCGAGAATTGTTTTAGTTATAAATATCTCCCGTTCATCAATACAACATATCTTTATCACAGAGTCGCTATAGCGACTGAAAAAGCTCGAAAATTCGTTTGCCACGCTCCGATGATTCACAGAACGGACCACGAAAGCCGACTTTGGGCAAAACTCCAACGACGTTGAATTTCAATTATTTAGCAATCAATAAGAATTTTACACACAGAGGGATTAATTCGGATTAATCTACCGAGCAAATACGTATGTAGAAGAAACTACTGTTAGCTATATATCACTAATAGTCGATTACTAGCCGTCGAGGTACGCAAAAGGATCCGATGAATCGTTTCAAGTGACACGCCAGACGATCATTGTTTCGCATTCTTTTTTCTCGGCGCGGAGGCATCAACCGTATGACGGGTTCATGGTCAAGCAACGATTCGAATCTGCCAGCAGTAGGCAGCTGGAGTTTGTCTGAAGATTTCCACTCGCAAGAATTTCCAGCGAGCACTGCTGAATGCTAATTTGCGAGACGATTAGCAAACATAATAGCATTACTTTGTTTTTCCTCGTTGTAGCATTCGATTAACGGAGACTCGACCGATCGAGAAGCAGTTTCACGGAAGTAGAAAAACTCGCAGAATTCGTCACCGAGTCCCTCTCTTGGAGCCTGTCCAAGTCGAAAATTTCGTCGAGAATATGTAATAGCTAAATAGGGCACAGAGGATCGCCACCGGGTATCAGTTTCACCCTTAACTTTACCACCCATGACTTGGCAGATATCGTTACGAGGATTGCACAAAAGGAGCAAAAATACTTTCCGAAAAACAGTTATATTCTACTTTGCACGTCATGTATTTGCACGATGCAGGTCAATAAATTTGTGAGGAACGATACGGCCTTATCTGCATAATTACTGTGGCGCCCGCGTCACGATGCAGGCAACATATCATAAAGTAAAACGACATACGTGAAATTATGTCGTCTAAAAAATAAGATGTTGATCTTAATCTCTCCTACTCTTTTTTATATAAATTATTTCTGAGATTATTTTATCCTGTAAAAAACTGTGTAGTAATTTAAAATTTTCTTTATTAAAAAATATAAAATTATTTCGTCTCTGAAAAAGAAACTGTTCTATTCATACTATACCTTGGCATCCAGGAAGCGAAGTCGACGTACAGGACCGGCATTCTTTAATTTTCGTCCGTCTTGCAACCTGGATTCCAATGAAGACTCGTGGTGCTAGGCTCGATTTTACGGAAATAAAACTGCGAGTCGAAAATCGCTCGATCTCGATTGTTTAAAGAGTGATAAGGAAATGTTGATTTTTATCGAGCGAATATCTCCAGTTTATAATACGAGTTTATCAGAAGTGTTTGTCAGTGTATATATATATATATATATACACACACGGAAAAAACGATAAGGTTGCCACAACCACAATAATAGTAATATTTGGTACAGCCACGTCCTGTGGTTGTCACATTCACATTGATGTGAAGACAACTATATGCATTTGGTACAGCAAACATAGTGAATGTTGAGACAAACATATATAGATGCATTACACAAAACAATGTAAATGTAACAACCACAGGACGTGGCTGTACCAAATATTACTATTATTGTGGTTGTGGCAACCTTATCGTTCTTTCGGTGCACGTTTATCACGTTCTAAGATAGAGCTATATTTAAATCCTTCGGATCCTATTTCAACAACAATATCACTGATTGACACTCCGTTTATTTTAAATAGAATCATTAACATAAATTATCGAAGAATATTTACTTATATATTTGTATCTCGGAAATTTTTGATAACAATTGTCTGATTTCAAACTTTTTGAATCTTAATAAAAATTTTATATATATGTACTCAGCAAACACAAATATAACAGCAACATTGCCATAATGTAACGGAATGTAACACGTGATATAACGTGTACGTTACATGTAACGTATACGTTAATTATAATTTCCCACTCATATGACATTACAATTATAACATC
This sequence comes from Aphaenogaster ashmeadi, assembly GCA_003063805.1. Classification (NCBI taxonomy): domain Eukaryota; kingdom Metazoa; phylum Arthropoda; class Insecta; order Hymenoptera; family Formicidae; genus Aphaenogaster; species Aphaenogaster ashmeadi. The sequence goes on from NJRQ01000444.1 coordinate 80,945, forward strand.
AATATAACGTGTAACTAAAATTTATATAAATGTAATATAATTATATAAATATTATGTAGTAATTATATAAATCGCTGAAATGTTATTTAACTGCAATATAAATTATTGCGTTAAGAATATCAGGTCTCTGAATTAATTTTTAAAATAAACTAAACGAAATTGTACTATCAAAATATATTTCATTTACTTTCATCTGTCATATCACATGTTACTTGTATGTTATATTGCAGTTATATTCTGTGTTTGCTGGGTATATATATAAAACATATTGTAATGATTTTTATTTCCCTTTCGAGAATCTGTAATGTTTCTTTCGCCGTAATGCGATTAGAAAGTTGTAAGTGCGATTATACTAATTGCGACGATGGAAATCTTTATAGCTAATATCAACATCGTTAGAGCGGTTTATGCGCAATAGAAACAACCCGCAATTATCGCTTTCAAATGCATCAACCTCGGAAAATCTGACAAAAAATACTTTCACTGCGCAAATGCAACAAACTGATCTAATTTTGAATAGAATTGCAGAGAGATCAGCTGATCACAGGAAGAAAACAGCGGCGATTCGAAGGAGTTGCGAAGGTTAACTTGTAACTTTTCCTTTCTCTTTCACTTATGCTTGCACGCGATGATGATTCCAGTTGGTATCGAGTTGTTCGAGATCGACTTTGACCTTGCCAAAGCTCGCATGATCTCAGTGAACGAGTGATCCTAGCGGAAGAGATTGCAGAATAGCTTGATTATGTTCATACGATGATGAATCGACGTCTGTGAGTTCGACGAAGGCATGTAATTGTAAAACTTCAACGTGCTATCGTATCGAATAGAAGAATGATCAATTGAGAGGCCTAGATATCTGGTTTGCAAGCACGTTATCTCCGAACGATTCCGTGATTGAAAACAGACCGCGAAATTGTTCAACCGTTGAGAAAATATCGAAAATATCGCCAGTTGTGTTATTGACAGACAGTTGTACTCGACAGCTGCGATCGTAGAGAAGCAACGCGAACGTTAACGCCAGTCTGGGAGAGATGCGCGATTATCAATCACAATTAATTCAATTCTGGGATATAATGCCGACGACGATTCGTGATTTGCAATGCCGTGCATTGGAAACATGATTTCTTCTGCGAACCGGACACAAGTAGATTCCAATTACTTGCTAATCTAAGGTCAGTTCGCTTCCTCATTTTTAATAATGATTCTCATCGATGGGAAAATCGCGTGCGAGACTTCGCATAATGGACTTTCTTCTTTCATCGAGCAATTTGCCGAGCGTGAAAAAGCGTTCGTTATTAATGTTTACCGTTGCACGGACAAATTGCGTTCGCGGCAATGCACGGCGTCTGTATTAACAGGCGCAATAGTAGAAGTTCAACCGGAGACACTTTCTTTAAAGTTCAAATTTGAGAATAAGCGATTATTACCTTACATTTGCACGATAAATGAGACTCGCCAATTCGCATAAGATGCATTTTCTATGAATAACATCGGAAATTAAACTCAGTGGAATTGTAGCGGTTTCGACGCATAGAAGAAATTTAAAACGTTTAAAGTGTTTAACACGTTTTATCTCTTACGTAGCCTTCAACGTAGCGAGCCATTCTCACGGCAATCATAATCACAATACGCCATATTGCGACAAATCGTCGTGACGCAACTGCGCGTATCTGCGTACCATCTGACTTTAAAGCCGCACTCCGGCTACAAAAAAAGACACGTAACATCGCGTAATCAAAGACATCCATAGTCAAAAGCGTTCTGCTCGTAGACTATTGCGCTCACTGTCGAGACTCGTCCTTGCGTCTTTGATCCTTTCGATCCCGCGCGATCGATAGCACTTTTTCAGCGGGACACACGCGGGTCCTGCAAATTACTATCATTTATTACGACGTGAGAAGAACGGTACTCCATTCGTTTAAGATTTCTTACTGCGATATCGCTTGGGCTTAATCGTGCTCAATCACTGACCTAGAAGATCAGGAAGTAATGCGGAGAAGAAATTACTACCATTCATTAAGCAGGTCTTCACAGCAGTCTTAAATTAAAGGAGAGAAGTATAAAGAGCGTTTTAATTAATCGGTAATTTGTGCCCGCATTCCGCGTGACTCACGCTCACGCGGCTGCACGAGGCGCATGGTTAATGAAGCGCGATGTGAATACAAGAGTGTCTCAGAGAGCCTAATTGGTGTCGAATTTCAAAAGCAGTTTATCCGAGAAAGACACGATAATTCTATAGAATTTATTTGAAAATATGTAAAATTTTTATCTTCTCTACAGAACGGAAACAGCTCCATTAATAATTAATGTCGAAATAACATTAAATATTAACTTAATATGAAACGTTGCGGATCCACTATTTCAGGATTTGCACCATAGATAATAGTATAAGTGCGGGCTTGGAATTGAAAAAATATATTATTCAAAACATTATTCTCGTTCATGCGTTTTTTTTTTCTAGTCTCCGTCTAGCCTTTTACATAGTTTATAAGTTGTTATCCGCAGCGATACATAATTTACTGAAACAAGCAAAAAGCAAAACGCATGTACACGGGGCAAATTATGTCACTATAAATAAATATTCCATGATGATTCATTGCACTTTATGGAGTTTGCGCAACGGAAGCGGACTGATTGTATTCTCAAGACACTGTATTCTCTTTATATTCAAAGCAATTCTAATGCAAACCTGTGTCTTTCACATGCGCGCAGAATGAGAGAAACGTTAGTTTGGAAATACTTCGAACATCGATTCGAAATTGCGGTTTGAAGATTATTTGGATCATTGTTACACAGAAAAAAAATGCTGTTGCTTCAATTAAAGTGTACGTCACGAGCTGCCACAAACATAAATAGTTAATTCAATTGTATTATGATTGGACCAAATATCTAGATTATTCTTTTAACCCTTCTGTCAATACATAATTTTTCACCTTTCCATCAATGCATAGGTACCCAGGTACCCACTGTGTTTTCGATACGTTGCACTGCGACAATTTTTTTATAGCAGCTGCTGGGCCTAGAACATTCTTTCCTACTATATTTTAGAGGGTTTCCGAATACAAAAACCCTTCTTATACTCGTGTCTCGGGCGGAGAAAACCTGTACCGACACGCTTAACGGTCCGCGCGCGCTGTCAGTGCTGTGTTAGCAGCGAATGCAAACAGATGTGTTTTATGCAGCTAAGAGTTTTTATATTCTTATTTTCATTAATTAATAATAACAATAACAATATATAACAATAACAAAAAAATCCAACACTACTTACATTGTTCATAAAAGCAAAAAAATCAATAATAGGTACCCGAGTGCCCATACATTGAATGGCGTAATATTCGACTTTACGGTGACCCTGCTAAAAAGGTAAAACTGATGTCAAGATAAAATCTGCTGAAAACTGTTTTTTGTTACACCAAGGATGGGGATCTGAGGCATCGTAACAAAATTCGCGCATTAACATAAAAATTTTTAACATTTAAGTCGAATTAGGTACCCGGGTACCCGTTCATTGACAGAAGGGTTAATAATCTAAATATTTGGTCCAATCATAATACAATTGAATGAACTATTTATGTTTGTAGCAGCCCGTGACGGATACTTTAAATGAAGCAACAGCATTTTTTTCTCAGTATAGTATTCGTTACCTCTTTAAAATTCGACAAAATGAGATTCTAAGTGTTCGTAAACTTTCATGCAAAATTCTTGAAACACCCTAAAGACGCACAGAGCTCCTTTATCTCTCCGCGAATCACGCTCGACGTGAATTTATTCCCCGACGAATACGAGTGTCACCGACGATACTCGCACTTGGGGCGCACTCACGGTCTTCATAAACCGTTCCAAACAACTAGGGTCAGGAACAGGTCTTGGGTGGGACTTGTTGAAGCTCGAGCGCACGGATCACGACTGACAGCCATGAAGACTTCATGGAGAAGCTCTATTGCCGGTTAGAATGACGTGGGAACAGAGGGGGAGAGATCGCGGTATTGGTCTCAGCGCAGCTACTGGTTCCCTCTCTCGCGCACTCTCCCCTTTTTCTTGCAACTTTCTTTGACAATGAGACGGGGCGACATATGTATTCTCAGAATACCGAATGCAAAATACCGTTTTTATAATGAGATCGTTGTGAAGTAAAATTACTTTTATAAGTGATTTAAAATTTTTCTCTCTGTTACACTTTGACGATACCTTCAGGATCATCTTTTATACGTTTTAATTACATTTTAATTTTCATTATCTAATTGTCATTCCCAAAAGTTACTAATAAATATTTCTTGAATATCTTCATGGCGTTCGGTGATGTAGAGCAATACAGATTAAATAGTTATTCTGAAGATAATTTTGTAAATGCTTTTTAGCGAGCTGGACGTTAGGAAAAAAAGTATTGTATCATACAATGTTGAATTGAAGATAATGGAAGAATACGTTTTGTTCAAGGATCAACTTACCTATAGGTTCCTTTGCTCTGTGGACTCTCATACTCGATACGTCTGCGTTTATGCTCGTATTGTGGGGAGCCTACAGAGTGTGAACGTGTTCTCGAATGGCTACGAGAGCGGTGACGCCTCCTGCTTCGTGGCATCTGTAACACAAACGGGATATTTTTTACATATAACCTTTATAAAATATCATGCGTTTTACCATTACCATATTTTAAAATATTTTATATTTTAATTATATATTATATATATCTATTTATAATTACATATATCTATATATAATTATAAATTCATTGAAAAATACTAAAAATCGAGCTTTTTTTAACATCAAAATTTGTTGGAAAGCAAAATCAGATATTTTTATGTTAAAAATTAAATAGTTTAATCCAAAAAAAAAGCGTCAACTCTACACGGAAAAAACGGTTTTACTGAAGTATTTAAAAATTTAGTCAGATACAGATCAGAAAATAATTATATTGGACCAAAATAATTATGTAAGACACTCAAGCTGTTTGCTAGGATGTCAAAACTTTTTGCAGTATTGTCATTATGCTGAGCATCCTACATAATTATTTTGGATGGTCCAACATAATTATTTTCAAATCTGTATCTGGCTAAATTTTGAGATACTTTAGCAAAACCGTTCTTTCCGTGTATAAATAGACAAAAATATTAATTCTAATTAATTACTAAATGCATATTGCCGGTAACTCCTAATACTATTTTCTGCATAAAATACTGCATAGTGCAAAGAACCAGACATAAGTACTGGATATAAACAATTTTATTTTAGAAACTTCAGTGAATAGCTAATCTAAACATTCGATATTTGACGAGATTATTTCTAGCTGCTTTTCATTGAAGTCCCTCCATGAAGAGAGGCAGAATAAAAGAGGCCAGTGTGCATAAGCTAGGCGGAGATAGAAAAACGGGCGATAGCGATAGCACAAGCAAGACGCACGTTGTGATTTTAATGTTACCGGTTGTCGTAAAGTCCGCTTGCATTATTTATATGGCACTTTCTATACTCTCTTAGAGCTTCTTTACATTCGCTCCATTTTAAGTGCAGAAAATATAAGAAGCATATGCCGCACGAGCAAGAAAGGATCGATTCTTTCCCCCCCTGTTGTCCAAAGAAAACAGTTGCGTCTATATAGTAACGTCCGTTAAGCTAATTTAATTTCCATTTTCTGTCCATATTGTAGAAAACAATATAAGTCTGGAAGAGAAAAAAATTCTTTAAACGCTTATTAATCCAAACATTTGATGCACACATAATTCGGTTTATAGAGATTATACCCAATATCAATTTCTAGCGCCAATCTTGATTTCTTACTTTATCGATTTTTATTAATGTGGATTACTATTTTAATATCATAATGTGACAATCTTAATCGTTAATGGATAATTCTTTATTTCAGTAATAGAAACGATAAAAAAAAGATATATTTAGATTCTGCAAAGCAAAAACACAAGATACAAGATTAAAAAGATATAAAATGTGGACAAGTCCATAATTAGGCTGCGTCCCGATGGAGAAAGAAATAGCGGAACGGAACAATAACGGAATCATTCTGATTGGTTAGCAACATAGAACACAAACAAGCCCCACGGGGCTAACCAATCAGAATGATTCCGTTATTGTTCCGTTCCGCTATTTCTTTCTCCATCGGGACGCAGCCTTACCTTTCCAGAAACAAAATAATTCCTTTGAAATATTTCTTTACATTTCTAACAGTTAAAGGACTTAACATTAATTAAAGGGAATACGCTGCATGTTACAGATATAATATTAATCTAGACAATGGATTAGTTAATCCCACACACCGTTGACGTAACCGAGCCATCATGCGTGCGATTGCAATTTTAGGTCTGTTCGTTTTCGCTGCACTTCTGAACCAGTGCAATAAGTTAGAATGAAACAAATATATTATCTTTCATTCTAACTTATTGCACTAGTTCAGAAGTGCAGCGAAAACGAACAGGACCTTTTATGAAAATGAGGTGCGACGAAGAGATGAGAGAAGGTAGGTACGTTCGATAAAGCCGACAAACGCGAACCGAACGGGCGGCATTATTCGGAGCGCGAGTTTCGCGGAGTCGAAAGACCGAGAACGATACGCGGCAACTTCGCGCGATACGGACGCCGAGAATAAAAGAGAGTCGCCGAGGGAGCCGAAACCCGGAGAGTCATTATGCCGGTGCCATACTGCGTGTACTTACGTTGGGAAGGCGGAACAGGCTCACTTGATCCCAAATGAAATCGAAGACGGACGATATCCAGGAGCGTGAGGATGACGCTTGCGGTATGACACTGTTTTTCGACAACCACGTGGACATCGGCTCAAAAAATTCTGCAAAACGTGGGCAGTCGCATTCGTGAGATCGTCGCAGAAACCGCTGTACAAATTAGCCCACTCCGCGAAAAGGGGGGGGGAGAGGAGAGGAGAGGAGAGGAGAGGAGAGGAGGGGAAGCGGGGGTTGGGAAGAAGGGAGAAAGAACGAAGAGATCAGCGCAGGAACAAGATAACGAGACAAGTGGCGTCTCTCTTTCCGTCTCCTTCTCTCCAAATAGAACCGCGCATCATTCGTGTTGCGTCACACCTACCGTGATCGAGACTCGAACGACTCGAATCGCGCGCGTGTAATCACGATTTCTCCAGGCGGGTGTTACGAGCGGTCCCGCCAAAACGACGCGTACGCGACGCGGAAATCGCTCCGGAATTCGCGATGACGAGGGAGAGATGATGCGACATGTGAAGGCATGCGAACGGCAGTGCGGCTGGGGAAAAAATTGGATTAGTGCCGTGAACATAGGCGCGCGTGTGGCTTCGCCGTCTGGGGGGATCGATGATGGCGCATCGCGCCTCGGAGGAGGCATCTTGGCGTACCGTCGACGGCGCTCGCGAACGGAGGATCGGAAACGGGGAAGCCGCGTGCGGCGACGTCGCGAATAGCGACGCGCGTGCCTTTCGTCGACCGGGCGGCTCAAAGCGAAATGAAAAGCGTGCGGGGATCGCGCGAGGAGGACGCAGACGGTACACCATAAGGGGGGACCTTCCGAAGCATCGGCGGCCATCTTGAAATTACAGAAGAGTGCACCAAAGCGCGATGCAGCATACACGTACAGATCCCAGTCGAGTATCACACGCAGATTCGTTAGTCACGTCACGAGCTGGATGCGGGTTACGTTATGGAGTGCGGACTTACGTCGAATAGGCAGAATAGGCTCGCTTGGTCCCAGAACTGAACCCACTAAACACAAGAATGCCCCAAGACCACCGACAGTGTGCGACGTACGACAGTGTTGTGTGACAACGGCAACGGCACGACGTGGGACTTTGGATCGATGCGATTGGCGAGACCTCTCCGGCTCTACCCGGCGATTGTCGGCGAGCTCAGGGTCGGCTCTATTGGCTTTCCCGGCACTGGGGCCCATGCGGTGTCAGACGCACAAAATTCGACAACACGATAAACTGCCCATAATGACCGTCTATCAACGACATCGCAACGCATACTCCATACATTAGTTTATTTATAAGAAATTGCAACGTATAGTTTGCGAACGATACTAAAGCGAAAATCTAGAATCATTAAGTGGAACGTAAAAGTTCGTAAGATTTCGCGGTAAGAAAAACTTCTTCTCGACAAATCCAGTGACAGCGGAAAAAAGATTTTATTCATGTTAAAAATAATATTAAAAAATATGAGAAAAATGATTGCACGTTGATTATTTCTAAAGCATCGCGAACTCGCACACTCTGATGACTTGCAAGCTTATGCTTTTTTATTTTTTATATAAAATCAATCCTAAAAAAAAAGTAATAATTCTTAAGTTCCTTAATTTCTTCATGACTCTGCTGTTTCTTTGCTTAATGCTCCAATCTGCCACTAAATTGCTTCTCGAGACTTGTCCGCCCCTGCGAATAGTCGATGACGCACGAAGCAAAGCGAATGCGCACGAAATCGAAGTACTCCGGAATACCGGAAATTCCGATTTAATAGAAAAAAAGTTTCATCTATACATGTTACATATTATCGTGCAAATTATTTCCATTGATCGTGGAATAAAATTCTTGATATCAAAGCATTTATCACATTAATTTCATTATTAACATTTTTCTGCATATTTTCCGATCTTGCTTCGTAGAGGCATTATTGATAAATATGGTCTATATTCCTACTTCTACCTAGATAGAATCTTAGACTTTTTATCAAAGAAATTATTAAGAATTAGAGAGGTTCGAACGTTTACGAGAAGCATAAAACTATGCTCTCTTTTGTTCAAGGAATTATATAACGTCCACTATCTACCGCAGATAACATTAGTCATAACGATAAATGTACGATTACACACGACGGTTATAAGAAAGCTTCAAGAAATACTTGAAAGTTCAAAGAAATATGTTGCAGACGCGTGTAAACGTATTTTGAGATGTTTTTCCAATTAAAAACTTTCAGAAAAAATTCATTCGCGTACACGTGGAATAATTCTTATAAATAATATATATCAATCAAGAATTTCGAGTAAACACACGTTGTGTTCGAGTACCGCACTTTTACACACTGGTCGCAAAACTCTTGTGTACCTGTCTCCAAAAATATTTCTTAGTTATCCACGTAATGCCTTTCTGCAGCAGCTGCTCTATCGTGTGCCAGATCATACTCGACTTCGGCGAAGGCTCACAGTTAGACGGAGGATAAGCGAAAGACGGGCAATGTAAACATGTACTCGATACTCTGCGAGGCACACATGGGAACAAGAGAAAGCAGACCGATAACTGACGGGGTAGCCCTCATAGGTGGCACCACACCGCGAGTGTTGTATGAACGAGAGCCGTATTGTTATCATTCTTTTTTTTCAGCGTCCCCCGCACCAGCCAGTACTCAGTAGTGGTCACTTGAGAAACTGCGTAAATTTTGAACGGCGAGAGAACGCACGGAAGTCATCCCGAAAGTAGACTTTGCGGCAGGGACGATTGATCCGCACAATCTTTTGGGTCAAGCGAACCGAGCTCAATACGCCGCAGACACTCACGACATTTCAGCCTATATCAAGATTCAAGACTATGCATTGAAAATTGAGGATTACGAATTGGAGATTAGAATGTTGACCGTATTGATCTTCGTGGGAAGACATATGCAATTTTTAAAAGAAGAAGTCTCGAAAGTAGATACATAATGGCAGTTTTCACCGAATCGCGCAATACTTACTGCGATTGAAAGTATTGGATGTCGCAAAAGAACATTTCGTACAACGCCGTATTGCGTAAGAGAATTATTTCTCGTCCACAAAAATGCGTAGTTTTGCAACGCGATTACGCGCTCACACAGACTTAAAACCGGTCACGAGAGTCACTTATTGTTACGATAGTATGTTTTTACCTGAGTTACTACGCCAAACGAGATGTATTTTGACTGGTCATGGGAGAAGTAGTTTGCCGCCGTTGTCGCGATCGCGCTTTCTGGAATCGTCCATAGTTCCTTGCAGGTGTTCTGCAGCAAAGAAGAATTCAAATTGAACTGGGTCGCAACATTCGTCGTATCATGATGAAGCTATACTTTGATACTGTGACTAAAGTTAACATTTTGCAATAGATGGAAGATGCCGTGTGACTTCAATTGGATTCAGTTGTCAGACAGTTATTCTACTAAAGCCCGTGACAGACTACGCATTGGAGATTGAGGATTGCAAATTGGAAATTAGAATTCGACTAATCAAAACGAACAGAATGAAGATTAAAATTATCTGATTGGTCAAATTCTAATCTCCAATTTGCAATTCTCAATCTCCAATGTGTAGTCTGACACAGATTTAAAGGCACATGGATTTCAGAAAAAGAAAAGATAGATATCTTAACATTCAAATTAACGTATTACCCTTACCGGTAGAATGTACCACGACTAACAAACAAGTGGGAAACGGAAAATATTTTACGATATAAAATGTTTCGCTGCTACCATTTATATAGAAAAATTACGCGCGATTATGAAAGAATTAATCTTCGTTCGGTCGACAGAACGTCGATATCTGGTACGAGTGCCAGCTCGATTGTCTCACATGCGAGACCACGTGACACGCATAGACTTGCGCCAAAACACGTAGCTTTCGCAGCACGTCGGAGTAAACGAGATTGAAATCGAATTACATCGATAATTTGGGTTAATTGTATACTCGGTTAATCACTCGTTACTCAAGCTATCGCTCTATATGCAGTAGCAGAAGAGGGTTAACTGGGGAGGGTTAGATCTCTAAAAATGACGTCGTGACCCAGAAGGGGATGACCAGACGTGCGCGGGCTACCTGCACAGCGAGACACGGCCGACTGGCACAACTGGTCCAATTTGTCGAGCAACGGGGCGTACCGCGAACACCCCTCGGAGACAGTCTGAGGAGGGAACGCAGCGCGGTGCTTGCACACATCGTAATCGCGCGCGCGACACTCACCAGGAATACTTGCTGTAGGTAGTGCACCCCGTCGTCGGGGTGCGCCTGCGCCGCCGTCGCGGTGGAGCTCACCCCGAGTACGACATGCGGACATTTCGACGTCGGGTGAAGGTCGACGTCGGGTGGCCCGTCGGGAATTTTGGTATCCATTGTACAAGTCGCTCCGAGTCCTAAAACAGTCTTCTGTGCGCCGGCGAGGGAGAGAGGGAGGAACAACGGAACGTTCGCCATGTAAGATCGTTGCGCTGCTACGATCTCGCTATGATTGAAAGACTACGCTAGATTACGCGGGCTTACAGATCGAAAGGCATCTGTGGACCGGAACGTGTCCCCGACGGCAGCGGCCGCGAGAAATCGCCGACGAAGACCTAAGTTGCGTTCCTGTCGCTCTCTCGAATTTTGGGTGTCTCTGACGTATGATGCGCTTAACGCGAGAACAAGCCACGCTCAACTATCGCACTTTATGTTGGCAAATTCGGTTGATTGTATCAATGGGGTGGTATCAATGCACATATACACAAAGTGTATCACATACAAATTAGCGTAGAAAGATATTTACACGGCAAACATTACGGATAAATTGACATGATGTTCAATGTTC